>VZRQ01003770.1:399325-464598 GCA_013397975.1 Machaerirhynchus nigripectus | reverse complement strand
CCAACGGTGGCCATCTTGTGGGGCTCCGGGCTGCCATATTGTGATGCTGCCAGCTGCTACATTGTAGGGCCCCGGCCGCCATTTTGTTGGGCTCCCGGCCACCATCTTGTGAGGGGCCCTGGCCACCACCTTGTGGGCTCCTGGCCGCCATATGTGGCGACCCTGCGCCACCATCTTGCGTATGGCCTCGGCCACTACTCTCTGGGGTACTGGCCGCCATAGTGTGAGGGGCCCAGGCAACAATCTTCTGGGCTCCTGGCCACCGTATTTGGTGTCCCCCGGGCGCTTTTTGGAGTGTAGCCCCAGCCACTACTTTTAGGGCTTCTCGCCACCATCTTGTGAGGGGCCCCGGCCACCATATTGTAGGGCCCGCGGCTGCCATATTGTGGGGCCCCTGGGCAACATTTTGGGGGGTCCTGGCTGCCATCTTGTGGGTTCCTTGCCGCCTTCTTGTGGGGTCTCCCAGGCGCCATATTTGGGGGCTGGCAGGCACCATCTTGTGGGGCCCCGCGGCCGCCATCTTGTGGGGCCCCTCGGAGCAATCTTTTGGTGTGCTCCAGCCGCCATGTTGTCGGGCTCCCGGCCGCCATCTTGTGGGCTCCCGGCGGCCATCTTGGGGGTCTCCCGGCCGCCATCCTGTCTGGCTCACGGGCGGCATCTTTTGGGGCGCCCTGGCACCATCTAGTGGCGCCACCGGCGGCCATCCTGTGAGGCTCCCGGCTGCCATAATATGGGGCTGCCGGCTGCCTCCTTGTAGGGCCCCGGCCGCCATGTTGTTGGGCTCCCAGCCGCCATCTTCTGAGGGCGCTCCTGTAGACCACTCTGAAAGTTTTTTCTTTTCAAGACAACTGTAGTTGATTAAAACAAGCAAGATGAAAATCTAACAGGATTCTTCTCCCTGAATCCGGGTGTTTATAACCTGCCCTTCACCAGTCCAGTTGTTGTTGAAATCCTTGCTCTTCTCTCACAGCTTGGCCAACTCTTCAGAGCTTTATTCTCTTATTCTTTCATCCACGGTTTTCACTGCCCTGAATCAAATATAGTCTTGAAGCTGAGACTGAGTGGAAAGGAAGGGCATTTGAGTGACAGAGTCTGCTGCTGCTAAATTGCTTTGATGCTTCTGCAGCCCAGTGCTTCTTGCTGGGGCCACTTTCCAGCAGAGCCTGAACTGCTATTGAAAACTGCATTTCCTGCTACACAGAGCTCTCAACCAAAGCAGAAATCAAAACAAGAGCAAACCCATTGTGGACTCTGGCAAAGATCACCCTCTCTTCATATATAAAAGAGAAGCATTTAGCCTGACCTCATAAAAGACAGAACTTAAAGGACCATTCTACACTTTGAAATTTTACCCTCAATGGCATGGAAACAAAACACTGACTTGGGAATTTCAGCAGCTCATTTCACGTTCTGCTCAGCCCGCTCTACTTCCTGAGCATGAAGCGGCTATTGCATCATCCCAAGAAAATGAAGGTTATTGGGTCACTGCCTGCCCTTATAATCTGCTCAGTAAGGAATTTCTCAAGGGTATAGACTAGTGCCCAGAATAACATTTAATAAGATCTGGAAAGTTATGCCTGCTACAAACAGAGGCCTCTTAAAAGTTTGCACGAGGCCTACTGTTTGGATGAGTTAGCAGCACACCCTGCTCTGTAAACGTCACTTTATAAAGCTGCTTCCAGGAGCCAAGGAAAGAAACAGCTAAGGGAGACAGTCCACATGACTTTGTCAGAAGCTTAGTACCTTTCTTAACATACAGGCCTGTGCTAAATGGAGGAAAGCCACTATCAAAATCCTACTTGCCTCCAGAATGTGTCAGGCAAACTCCACCCTGGAGTGCAGGTATGGCTGAAACTTCATGCAAAACAGTACCGTGTCTTCCCTTGCAAGTGTTGTATATTCTCTGTATGTGAATTTTGAATTCCTTTCATTTGAGGGATAGAACAGTATCTGGATTTGTTGTACCAGACCAAAAAGGACAATTCCATGGCTTTGTTCTTCAATTGGATTGCACCTTTTCACCAGGGAATAGATGCTGGGAATTAAGGAAACCTACTGGACAAATGCCACAACAGACAAGATTGAACTTAATAATAGCAGAAAAGTGTTGTCACTGTAGAAACTCAAGTATGTTGTGCCTTGTGATCTCAGACTCTCTCTCCACTTGCTCTGGTGATTATTTGACTGTGAGCTTGGAGGCTTTCCCCAAGCTCTTCTTCACTCAGGCTGCTGGTGCTGACAGTTCCTGTATGCCTGTGTGAATGACCCACTTCTGCTGTCTCTGCACTTGATCACTGGGAGGGTTTGACTGGAAAGCTTTTCCTGCTCACATTTGTCTGTTCACTCTCTTTTTGCCCACCAAAGAGAAGTGAGTTGATGAGGAAGTGATTGTTTCAGGAAGTGATTTTGGGTGAACCTTCACATTTTCATTTTCCATTTGTTCCTTGCCTGCAAACTGAACAGAAGAGAAAAGCTCTGTCAATCTTAACTGGTGTTTCTGGCATACAGCTGCTTGAGACCTCTTAACTTGGCTTTGCTTGAGAGGAGCTGAGAGACTGAAGGGAAGAAGGAAGGAAGGAAGCAGGAAAACTTCATCATCCTATAATGGACTGTCTGGAGGATTTTGTCTCAGCAGTGACTCACAACTGAACTCATCCCCCCAAACCAAATTAGCTTTGTTAATATTGCTCCAGGCTTGTCTCCTCTCAAAGCTGCTTTGATTTGTTAGCACCCCTCAGGCATGAAGGTGGTCTGGGACCTGCAGAGTCTTCGAGGCAGGGTTTGAGCTACAGCAGAGCATGAGGTCAGGCCTCATCCTATCAGATGTGCGATGCTCCTGCATTGCTCACTCACAGCCACTGATGCTGTCTGCACTGCCCAGCTGCAAGGATGTGCAGTGGAAAGCAGGAAGATAGTTATTCCTTGGAAGTGTTTCTAATTTCTCCCATTTGTGTCAGCTGGTTCTAAGCTTAGAAAAGCTGCTGCTTGTGCTCCACTACCTGATCCCAAACCATGACTACTTCAACCTCCTCTCCAGCCAGCAATGCTGAACTGCATCACAGTTTTTCCTAAAGTGTGAAATTGCATATATACCAATGAGCACAATTCCACACAATATTCTTGTGCGACGGAGACAGATGAAATGTCTATCAACAGACAGAATGGTCAAAGCTTGAAAATACTAGTGGAATAATTTCTAGTTAGTAAGTCCATTTTTATAATGGGTAACATATGAGAACAAAAGGCACAGGGGAACAGAGGCTTTGGAAAATGGAGCTTAATACTAAATTATATATTTTGTATTGTTTTAAAAACCCCAACATAAGCAGTGCCCAACTGAGATTAGATGAAATTAAAACATCTGGAAGAATTCCTAAATAAACCATGGAAAGTGGGAAGAATTAAACAAATGTTGGGAAACAAAAGAACAAGGAGCTGGGTGGAATTTATGTGTCTGCTTTAATATGCGAAGCTTTCCCCCATGTTGTTGTCACTGCTGCAAAGCAGAAATTTTACTTTCACTATTTCACTGTGTAAAACTTCCATTAACATTGAGGATCTACAACCCTCAAGCCTGAGAGCTGAATTTATTCTACCATTGAGCTATATGTCTCTTGGCAATTTTCCTCTCTGTTCTCTTAGTGAATACAGATAATGGAATTAATTTTTCTCTTTAGAGAGAGGTATTTAGGGTTAACTTGGGCAAAGAGTTAATTTGGCGTAACTTGTAAACTATTTTAAATAAAAAGGATAACATAACAATTTGAAAAATGGGATAACCTTCAATGCCAATTTTGGCTCTTGTTACATTATCTTTTAACCTATTTTGCTTCCTCTTCGTTTGTATCCCCAAAGACATTTGGGTGAGGTAAACCAAGCAGTGAACATTACTTTCTTTAAACATACCTTGGAATAGCCCACAATTCAGATGCAGCACAACACTTACCCCAAATAGCAGCACAGCCAGGTACTATTCCTGTTCCCTTCTCATGGGAAGAGTTCTACCCACACCTCTAAAATCCACAGAAGCACAAGAAGTGGAACCAGTGCTCATCAGGCATGGGGGACATAGGAAAATAAATTATTTCACATACCTGTGGAGAACTCTTCCTATAACCTGGGAAAAAGGTTTGTATGGTTAGGAGTCTTTTAAAATTAGAGATTAGTGAAGCATTCTTCTTCAGGAGTCTAACATAAATAGGATTTGGGAGCGGGAACCACTTAGTGTAACCACTTTTAGTATAAAACACTGAACTGCATTGAAAGAATGGTCAACAAGATATTTTCTCTTCATTTAGTTCTCAAATTGTTGCAGACAGCTCTATTTGAACTGTTTTAAAAATAAAATTCAATCAGAACAGTGTTGTACACAGGCATGAGACCTAGGAAGTGCAGTGATGGAAAGCTTCTTCCCTTTTTTCCTCTTCAAAATTCAAACTAAACTGTTACAGTTTTTTTCATTCTTGACATGTTTGGCTCAGAATCAACTTCTCTGGACAGGAAAAGGAAATAAAATGGGAGAAATGTCTCAGTATTAGCATTTAGGAGAAGGGAGAGACTTCCTCAGAAGTGGTTTCTTTTTCATATGACTACTTCTGGTGCCCAATCTCATTCAGGACTAGTTTGAGTACCTCTCTGCTATATTCCTGTGAGGAGGTCCAGTTCTATAAATGGAAGAAGCTAACACCAAGTCTATGTATTCCTTCTTGTCAGGATAATTCTTCTTTGAGGTACAAGTCATTGTTGTGATAAGGCAGACACAGATCCATTTTGTATACAAAAAAGTAATTGTTAACCACTTCCTCAATTGTCATCATCATCAGAACTGCAATTCCACACAATAAACCTCCTCTGTCCTTATTTAACTTAGCTGCTGTGCCCACAGTGAAGCAGTGACCACTCAAAAATGCCTTCAGTGTTCACTTGGGTGCCAGCAATTGGCCCCAGGGAGCTCTGAAACCCTTCCCAAAGCAGGGCTGTGTAGATTGGCTCCTTCATATTTGCCAACAGACACAGCCTCTGGCAAGGGCTCAGCTGCACTGGTGTGGCAGAAGGCTCCTCTAGCCATCACCCTGGCACTCTCCAAGGCACTACCTTACATTTGGGGAAAAAAAAAAAAAAAAAAGAAAAAAGAAAAAAAAGGAGGTTGTATGTGACCACTTACTGGGTTTTTTGCAGCACAATGCAGCATTGCAAATACACTCTGTAGTAATCCACTTCTTGTGTGTGGTGATTAAAACTTGCTGCTGCTCAGACTCATGCATCTGCAAAGGCATTTTGGAATGCTGAAGCAGGACCATATTTGGCCACTTCTCTTCATAGTCCCTGTCTGGTTGTAGAGAAGGCTTTTGCATCCTGTTAACATTCCCAGACTGCTGCTAAACATGCATTAGAAAGCTCTGCTTTCCATTTTCAGAGTTGTCAAACAGCTTTAAAGAGATGCTGACCATTTTGAAAAAGAAACAGAAAATCAGACTTTCAAAACAACTAAGGTCAGTCTCCTTGCAATTCTCTCCCACCCAGGTAATATGTACACTCTCCCAGTTTTCAGCGTTGTACTTGATTGTATCATATTTGCTTGCAGATGTAACATTTTTAGGGCCTGATCCAAGTGCCTTGTAATCTCTGAATTACCTGAGTCCTGAAATACTTTGCAGTTTGTGCAGCTAAACTCTTCTTCAGTGTTGTAAATTTTTCCAGCATTAATTTGAATGTTTAGACTTCCTTCCCAAGTAAATTTGGTGTGAAAAGAGGGAGTCATTCAGCAAGAGCATCTTGTCACACAGGAAGGCCTGAAGCAGCAGTATGTCATGTTGAATGGTTTTGAGGAAACATTTTTAGCAACTCATCCCCATCCCTAAGGAAATCGGGGTGTATGCTAGGAAACAGAGCATCATATTATGGTGCTCGATAAAACAAGGGGAAAACTTAGAATTTAATTACAGCAGTCTAAAGCTTTTCATGCTGAAAAGGCCAAGTGATGGAGACAGAGAAGAGTAAGTAGCAAGTGTACATAAATCTTTTCATCTGCCCCTAAAATCTACGGGAAAACAAAGGTGGAGGCAAAGAAATCCCCACAGACTTTTTGTGCTTAATAGACCAAGTAATTTCCCTCAGTAATTTCATGAGATGTGTCTTTTTAGAAGTCATGTTCAGATTTAAAAATAAATGTCTATTTGCCAGTATACATACCAGCCCCATTTCTAGTAGCTGTTTACTATTTATTGTTGCTGTAGTTCTCCAGGGTCCCAGCTGGCCATTCCTAGGTGTTTTCCTGGAAGAATGGGAGAGACTTTGACTGTGAAGTTATGTCTCAATTCACTTGCATCAGGGCTCAGCAGTGGGAAAGAAGAAGTCTCTGCCTGTGACTATTCTCCCATTAGGATGCAAACCCTTCTCAGTCCTTTGGAACTGCACACCTCAGTGCAGCCTGGTGTTTCCTCAGTGTCATACCTCAGCTAGCAGCCAATTCCATGTGTTTCATAGGAAGGACAAAGAAATCTTTTGGTTAATTTAGCATGAGCTAAACACGATGAAACACGTTTAGTACACTTGAAACATGGTCAAGCACACTTGACTCCCTTCCTTCTTTTGGGGTGGATTCTGTCCTGTCATCTGATTCACAAGGAAGGAGTGTTGTCATCTGCACTGCTACTCTTACGCAAAACGAGTTCCCTTGGCTCAGTTAAAACTAGAGGGTGGCACTAGTAGCTTCAGTGTTACACCTGAAGAGTTTTGGTCCTCATTAGAACCATGTTGAAGTTGAAAAGGCTAATGACTGTCTTTGCCTTTCTACCCCAGAGCAGGTCTGAAAGCCTTCTGCTTCTAGGAGCAGATGGTGTAGTCTGATGTTAAAGTGCTAGATTCTGCATACATAAAGACCACACTGGGCCTATAAAAGCACTGTTTAAAACTCTGGACTTTATAATCTGGTTGGTTTGGTTTCCTTTAAACTAAACAAAAACTACACAGAGTGGTCTCAGGCATAGGGAAAGGCTGGCTGTAGAAACAGGACCTGTTATTTCACCATAGGAAAGATAGCACATATTATCCTGTCAGCTCAAAGCAATGTTCAGTTTTGTGGCCATCGGTGAGTTTTAACCTGCCACACCAATGAAACAGACATTTGTAAGATTGCTGTACTATTTAGATAGATACACGGGTAGATCTGCAAGCAGGTTATGCTTCCTTACACAGAAATGCCCATGCTGGGAAATATTCAGTAAGAGGGTGCAGGAGGGCAGAAGTCTTCAATTTGCAACACTCAGTCCCCAGGCTGAAGACAGAGCTGAGAGCTGTCTGGTCTGACCCTGCACTACCCAGTGTAATACAGATGCTTCAGGATGTGGTCTACAGCTCCATGTAGCTCTGCCAAGAGACTCCGACATGCCTACAGGCCTTGAAAGAGGACAGAAGCAGAGCGTCTGTCACATGTAAGACTTGGCTGTTCATCTGCCTTTGCAAGAAACAAAGGGGTGCTGCGTCTGAGGGAGATGCTGCATCTTGGCCTAGAGGTGTCATAGGGTAGCACTTCTGAAAGTACAATGATAAACTTGAATGAGTCTTGGTAACAGCATTCTGAGAAAATTCCCAGTCCTTGCCTTGAAGCATGGGAATAGCTTATGGTGTTAGGGTTTTTTAATCTTTGCATATTTTGTAACTAAACATCTAATTAGATTTTTTTTTAAGAAGATGGGTATTTCTGACTAAATTCCAGTCTGATTAATTGAATTCTTAATTCTTGCCACATTTCCTTCCCTCAGTATCAGTGGTAAGGGACCAAAACAATATTTGGCTCATCATAGAGCTCTTGAAGTGTCGGTATGACAGAAGTACCACGTCCAGCACAGCAATTCTAGTGTGCAAAGTGTGTTACAATCGAAGACATTGAAAAAGCATCAGCTATTATCTTAAATTAATAAATATCCCACAGCTTGAACCAATATTCTCATGCCAAGGAGTTTCAGAGCCCACCATGGCAGGGAGAGGAGCTACATTCTTTCCAGGTTTCCCAAGGAGACTTGCTTTTCTCTGCTAACATCACAGTACCATACACAAATGGATTAAAGCTGTAAACCTTCACATACAATTCCCTTCATTCCTTCCCTTTATGTGTTCACAGGGATGCATTCACTGTCAGCAGGGACTCTCCTTGTTTTCTTTTAGAGTCTGCTGCAGTGATAAAGGCAAACCTCCAGTGCCCCACTGGAGATGGTGTCTCACCCAGGAGATGACAATAGCCAGTTTGATACCTCATCCTCCCATAGACTTCCTGTATGACCTCACTCGTGTTTTTAGCCTCCACCTCATCTGTAAAATCGGATAATTACAAATAAACCTCACAGAGATATGTGGCAAGATTGTATCTACTACGGGTGTTTTGATCTTACACTGCTCTAGTTCCTAGAGAGCTTTGCAGGGGTGTGAATATGCATCTAACTTGGAATGACATGAACCAATTTTCCTGCAGAAGAGGAGTTCCTGTGGACCATGCTGGACAGTTGACTTCTCTTTTTGTTTAATATTTGTCTGTATTTTCTGAAGGAGTTCAAAGCAATCTCTAATTTGTACTCATGTTTTTATCACCATAGATAATTGCAGGTAAACAGGATTAAAGAGGACATCCCAACCCAGTGCCATCCTACTTAGGCAACTCTCCTGGAAGCATTGCTGCAGCACACCAGATGTCTACCAGGTCAGTGTGAGGGAACAGACTGCTGTGTAGTATTATTCAGGACTGTCCCTATTTCTGTTTGCCAAGATTTAAAAACTTAACCTGAATGACAGTAACAAGCTGAGGCTTGCTGCTTACCAGACAATGCCATTAAGCATATCATTGTGAAAAGAAGACACAATGCTGGCAGGATGGTGATAAAAATAATGCTAAGTTATCTGAACTAATCCCTTGTCAAATTCCCTAGATCCTTTAGGCAGTGTGTATGCAGTTAAATGTTAATTGGTATGGGAATGAGTTGGGTAAGTTACAGCAGTTGTTGCTGCTGGAGATAGGCTTATCATACACAACTCAGTAACACACTTTGTCTGGCACTCACTGGTGTCAAGCCTTCAATCTGCTGCTGGAAACATTACAGCCAGGGCTCCTCTGGTGAGCTACAGTCTGCCAGCACTAGGGAAAGTACAGAGCCATGGACCAACATGCAATAAACTATGACATCCCTCGTTCCCTGCTTTTTAAATTTTGGTTGATATGTTCTGGACCACAAAGGTAGGAATTCAAAGCAAGGAGCATTCCGTGCCCTTGCAAGTTCCCTTTTGGGTTTGGGAATACAAGTTAGTAACATCTAGTTTTGACTGCAAATATCCAGATGGTTTTTCTTTTCTCTGTTTTCTCACACCAATACCAGTCATTTGGTGAAGCACATTTTGAGTGCAAATGTTCCAAAATGAAGTAATGGCCATCTTGGGTAAGATTTTTCATGAGCCTTTCAACCAGTGTAAACCAAAATGGCTTCATTAGAATCACATTAACACAGGCTGTGATAGTTTATGCAACCCTGGAGATTTGACCCCCTGAATCAATCCTTTAGCACCTGTTCTTGAAAGACAAAAGGAAAATGCAAACCAGATTTTGGAAAACATAAAGATGAAATATGCTCAAACCCCCATCTTATTCATTACTGTGGTTCAGAGGAAAAGTGCAGGGCCACTAGCCAAATTTGGTAACTCCTGCTTCTTTGACAGGCCAAAGAAGCAATTCCAAAATCAGAGAAAATATATCCATGCAAACTTGTGGTACAGCATGACATTCAAGCACTGGGCCCTCCTGCACTGGCCAAATATTTAAGTAAGTCCCCCTCACTTAGCAGAGCTAATGCCTTCAGAAATGCATTGAAAGCTACAGAGTTTCCTCCCAAGCAGCTGTTTTGCTTGGACACGTTAATAACACTTATGCTTATCACCATCTTCTTCCAGTTTCCCTGCTCCTCATTTGCCAGGTTGGGATTCTTTCTTTGTTGTGAGCAACGACTTTGACATTGCAAGGTTACAATTAAATGATGCAGTCAACAGCACTGCATTTAGAGCAGTTGGTTCAGACGTGGGAGGAGTTTCAAATTCCTGACTAATTCCAATCATGCAGGGACTTAAGTATGAGTTTCTAGTGTCAGAGGTCAGTGGGTAGTCCTGGGTAAGTAGGGATGTCTGATGTCAGGAAAAGGCATGTAAATAATAAACCATGAGCTCAAGAACACAATGTTATCTTGCAAGAAATGTCAAATAAACTGCAAAACCATATTTTTCCTTGTTCACGTCTATAGGCCAGACAGAGCATGGGGCTACTTAATTATTCAATATACACCACCATCTCTTGTTGTACAAATTCCTGTAACATTTGGATTCTATCCTGCATGGCAATCCAATACTTAAACTCTACTGCTGCCAGGTGAGCTGCAAAGGCAGCTTTAAAATAGCTCCAGTCTACTGGATTTTGATTAAAGCTCCATTCTCTAACTCATTCCAGTGGCCAGAAAGAAGCACTCCAAAATTTACATCATCTTGCTGTCTGCCAGATCCTGCTTACTGTTGCCAGTTGCCTCTTGAACAGCCAAACCCCACTCATAAGTAACTGGTGGTAGCCACCAAATGAAAAAATGCAGAGCTGGGAAGGAAGCATTTGAAAAAATAGCTACTTGGATTGCACAGAAATTCTCTGCCTGACCTTGGAAATCTGTCAGTGAAGGTTTTGTCAATGCCTGTGTTGTGCTTGAGAAGCTCGGAAAGTTCAGTTTAAAACCCAGCCTCTGTTTATCTGCATCTGAAGCAGAGTGGTGACAGGAGGAAGGAAAAGTGTTTGGCAAACGGAACAAAACCCCCTCAATTCTGAGTGGCTATGTACAGCACGACTAATTATTCTTGGATGCGTATCTTTAGCCAAAAGGTAATTGAATCAGTTGGGTTTTTATCTCTTTTTTTAAAATATTCAGAAGAACTACTGCAATAAGAAAGCAGGGGTTTTTGGCATTCAGGCATATCCCAAATATCCTGGTGCGTGAAGTTTCCTTAAGTGCCTGTAATTAGGATGCTCAGTAGTAATGCTGACATGATTAAGCTGTTGCATTTGTAGTGTTCCGAGCTTACAGGGTAAAGAACTTCTGTGATCTCTCTTACCCCACTTCTGACTGCTGTGGATTCTGACTGTTGCAGCAGTCAGGCAGTTTTGAGATCTGGAATTTCACTCATTTTTTCTAAATAATCAGGCAAGACCTGGGTACCAGAATTTATCCTCCTGTCCTTGGCACTGAAGGAGCAAAGAATTTGCTCTGATGGATCAGAAATGCCTACATACATGTGCTGTCTCTTGGAAGGATGCAGAGCATCTCTAGTCACAGGTAATATGTAATTTTTCAGTTGGTGCCTTCATGACAGCCTGCCTGTGATGAAAAAAATCTTACAGGGAGATACTTCAACACAGATTTTTTTTTTTTTTAAATGAAAGTTAACTGAGGTAGTGATTCCAAAGGCCCACAAGCACTGGGTGTAATTAAACTTTGGCAAAGGCAGGTTATACGACTTTGGCAAAGAGAAGCTTGCATCTATAAAAGGCAAGATCTGCCCTTTGTTTATTCCCTACTAAATCAGTGAGGTATGTCATGGTATTTTAGCATCAACTTAGCATATTTTACTTTGCCTTCCAGTTTATAGGCCAGTGGAAAATAGAGATTGACCAAGCTGACTAATGACTTAAAGACGGCTCATAAAAAACACTGGAAAGCAAACAGTTTCTCAGTTCTACAGATAGTGGGCAGCATAGAGCATTTATGGTGTGGCATTACAAGCTTCAGGTGCTACAAGAAAGCTTAACACAATTTAAAACTGTGCTAGCCAGCAATGAATTTGAAATGGCATTTAAACACAGGGAAAGGTCAGGCTGCATGTACTAACAAACATTACTGGTACAGTCACACTGTCATTGACGCCTAAAGGTACTGAGGGTTTCTTTGCAAATGGTTATCAGAAGAACGGTACAGCACTGACCACATCACTCATTTGCACTGCCAGTGGGACATAACATCCATCTTCATTAGCATTTTAATTTAGATTCAGGACTGTAGTTTTGATGTGAATCTCTTTGTTAACCTTACTTCTTGTGCTTTTGCTTGCATTGCTGGGTGGCCTTGAGGCACACAAACAAGGTACCTTTTCGGTACCTTTTAGAGACCAGAAGATGTGGTCACACCCCAAAACAGCATTTAGTCCAGACAAGACTAGAGGGGGTCTGAAAAAAAACTCCCTAAAGTGTATATAGGCCCAACCCAAGCCCTTAGTACCAAATTATTTGCTCCAAAACTGTTTCTTTTTCACCACTCTACTCAAAATGCAGATACAATTGTACTGGACTATCATTACACACACACACACATACAGGTATCCGTAAGGATGTAAATACCTTCCTTTGATCATCTTTTTAGATTTATTGGGTTGGATATTTAGCTAGTACAAGTCAGTGCCACTTAATTGAAACCTGCCAATATCAGCCAATAACATTTCCTAAATATTACAGTATCATTATAGCCAGCTAAGTTTGCCAGCTCCTCCATGTTCTTGCAGCAAGTCCAAGGATAGATAGCTGGAGCTGCTCTAGCTAGTGGGATTCACAAGCCCAAAGCTGAGGAAATCTAAACTCAAATAACTTACTTGGCAGGGAAATATGTGTTCTGACTGCTTCTTTGAACTCCAGCTGGACATGACCAGCAGACTGTGTAGATACCCACCTCTTTGTGTGGACTGAAGTGGGTAGTTCACTAAAATGTTTCTTCAGTCTCTCATAAAAATACCCATTAAGTGGATTAACTGCATACAAAAATGAATGCCAGGATTAAACCCTGTCACAGGAACACCAGATAAACATTCAGAAGGAGTTAAAGGATTTCCACATTAAGGGATATGTTAAAAATCAAGCTCACAAAATGGGATGTTAGAAATAGATGAGCTAGTATTTGTCATTAGTAACAATGAACAAGAGAACTTTCAATGTCCTTTAAAAGGCAAGTTAACATTGGATAAGGAAATGTAGGAGGGTGTGAGACTCAATTTATAAATGGGGTTAATGACAAAAGATCAGAGTCTTGCTTTCCCTGAAGTTTTTCACAACAGCAGGTTTTGAGGGTAGTTGTTTAATTTCACACATTATCTAAATTTCTCTGTTATTTACAGTTTTTCCATTCTGATTGCTAGGGAGAAATACCTTCAAAAAAGTAACTTCAGGCAGGAAGAGGAAAAAATTGCCTTAAAGAAAATTGCCATCACAGTATTTTGCTAGTTTTGACTTGTTCTGTCATTGTCTAAGATGAGATTTCAAATAATCCGAATACGAGAAGGCCAACGTGAGACAGTGTTCACTCACACTTCCTTATTCAGCGTAGAAAGCAGCCAGAAGTTCAACCTAGTGAGAAATCCCAAGTATGGCTATGAAATCGTATCTGCCAGGGCTGACTGCAGCTGTGAGCTCACTCTGATGCTTTTGCCTCTCCTCAGAAGCTGCCTGCCAAGACCTATCACTCACACTGGTATCCTAAAGGAGATGGAGGGCTGTGCAACTCTTGGCTCTCTCCTAAAGACTGAATTCCATCAGAGGATTCTCTCCCGTATGTGCGTGTTTGCCATTCCCTCACTTTGATGATCGTGTGCGTTGCCATTTGTGGTAGCTCTTTCACTTGTGTTAAAATAAACACTGAATTTTGTATGCAGCCAGCAGCAGCTTTAATACAGGCAGGCAGCCTTTTAGCATTCCCAGAGGGGAGAACACACAGGTGCAATGAACCACGGCTGTTTGTAAACTCTTTTTCTACTACAGCGATGGTTTTGAAGCGTGAGTGATCTCCAGAAATGCTGCAGCTTGTGCACGGGCCTGCGTCCATTACAAAAACATGCATCTTCAGGATCCTGGAGAACTGTGAAGTCATGGACATCCTGGGCCTAATTCTCAAGTCCCAACCACAAGTCATACTGGCATGAAATGGCTTGTGAGATCAAAATCAGGACTTTCTGGTTGTTATAATGGCATTTCAACTGGAGCTACTTCTCATCAGAAGTGGAGTAAAATAAAAAACAAGGACAAAAGGCTGCCTCAAGCGAACATCCTGAAAGACTTGAGTTTCTTCTTCTACCTTAGGAAAGAATGAGCTTATTTCAAATGTAGATGATGGAGAGTCAGCTTCTGATTCAAGTGATGGACCCTCCACCACGAGTTCCAGTCAAGCTACCATTTTCCTTAAGTGGCATTTTGGCTAAATGTCTGAAGATCAATCCATACTCTAGTGATTATTGACGTGCAAGAAATTTGCACTTGGGAAAACATGCATCGTGTTCTCTTGCAGGTTTCCTTTCTGCCAGTGCAGAACTTGCATTCCATTTCTATGTGTCATTCCTTTTCTACAAAATCCAGGATGATTTATAAAACCTTTTGCTCTTTTTTCAGCAATCTTTTGCTGAACTTCTATACCCTTTCTCAGAATGGTGCTTTTATTCCTTAGGTAGCAACAATTGTGGCTGTTACACATTCTGAGAGATGGTCAGAATGCCTCTCAGGTGCAGCATCTAGTACCCTCTGCTTGCTTTCTATTGCTGCAACTTTATTCTCCGTGCCTCTTAATAGGCCTAACTGGTCTCTCAAGTTGTGCTGGTTGTATCTCAGACCATCCCCTCTTTTGTCTGGTCCTTTCTCAGACTCCATGACAGGCCTGAAGTGCTTATCTTCAACCCTAACCTGATATGCTTCTAATTTTTCAGAACAGATCAACCTAATGCCTTTGCTTCAAGCCTGTCATTGTAAGTGAAAAATTAGGTCAGGACTGTAGAAGTATCGGAGACAAAACTGCGTGAACATTACAGACGCCCCAGACCTTCTTTTGAATATCTCTGTTCAACACTAAATCAGAACTGGTGTTAGCATTCCAGTGGTCTTAGAGGCTCCACAGAGATCAGCTGTTTCCCAGAGAGGTCAGCTCTTCAGGACAGAGGATGTTTTAATCTGACTGTAAGGGCCTTGGAGCCATACATCATGGGCCATAATGCACAATACAAACATATATGCTGCACAAACCAATGCAAGAGCTTAAAAGCTTTTTGAATACCCCTAGTAAATCTGTTTGATTTAACCAGAATTACCAGCCAAAGCTGAAGATGGGGACAACTCAGAACACCAGGACTTGCTGAAAGTCAGAAGGTAAGCAGAAAGCTGTATTTAGCGTTGAGTCTCAGTGCACATGTTTCCAGGCCACTACCTTACCTATTAGGCTAAGTATAACCATATAAGTAATCATACAGCCTAAGTATAATCAGGTGTGTCATTCTCAACTGTGTATTTTTATTTGCTGTTAATTATTGAAGTCCCTTTTATTGAACAACTGTTCCCTCAGTCAGGACAGCTGCACAGTTTGGATGAAAAGCCAGCCACAAGTGTATCCCAACTAGAACTGCGGTAATTAAATCCAAATAATTAAGACATTCACGAGTGGCATGTGAAATCTCTGGAGACTGGCAATGAATTTTTTTGTGCAGGCTCATGTCACAGTGGGCTGGACATTAGAGCTGCTGTGTGTTTCCATGTGTGTGGAGAGCTCACTTCTGTGACTTTCTTATGGAGGAGTGGATCAGTATGCAAATGTCAACTTCCTAATTAAGCCCCACTTTCCTGGGTTTTTAAACAAATAACTGTCCCCCGCCCCCCCAATAAACCTCAAACATATTTTGAAATGGTTTTACCCATTTCAACCATTTTTAAGACCAAAAGAAAAATACTCTCAAGTTAACTTGTATACAAACCTTTCAGCAGACACAATTTAACTGCCAAGGTATTACACCATACAAGTGTATTTATACTGGAAATTGCATATGACCCTTTTAAGAGCTTCCCATGCATGCCACACTCAGCCTCATGGTGCTATGGATACACTTGAAACTGCAGAAATGTTTAATTCTTCAATTTAGCTTATGAAACCTCTGTAGATTCAGTGTGCTGGACTTTAGCCCAGTCTTTAATATTCAGTCTGAAGCCTTACAGGGAGCGTTCTGGAAAATGCTTTTGGCATTGACAGACTTTTTTCTTACCTGCCCATATTAGACCAGAGTAACACTGGCAAAAAGTATGACTCAGTCACTATGAAGACTCCAGAGTATAAGGATGTTGAATATAATCAACCCAGTTGTGCTGTAAAAAGGAAGGGGGAAAAACAAACCCTCAATTCCCCAGAGTCCAGGTATAAATCATAGAAGAAGTTCTTGTCAGCAAACTGAGAGGCTGACCTAATGAATTACAGAGTAACAAGACTCCCTTAAAGTCTCTGTTTGAAGGCATAACCACATCCTCTACATCAACAAAGGTTAGGTGGTAGATGACGAGCATTAATCTCAGGCACATAAATAGGCAGAGCCTGATCTTTCCTTCCAAGCATTTCCTAGATTCCCACACTAATATTCTAGTGGACAGAGCCTATCTAGTGTTGTTAATTAAAATCAAGCTACAGAAGATGATTGACTTATTTCCCAAAATCAGCAGGATTAACCTACTGCAGTGATCTTAGTGAAGAATAGTGAGCTAGAGACCAAAGCTTTCCTTTAAATAGAGGTGTTAGCCCATAAACATCCCAGTTCCATTTCCTTAACCCAACCACCAGTACACAAGGAAAAGGCAAGGAAAAAAAAAGACAAGACAGTTCTGCTTATCAGTAATGCAGCAAAAAAACTCAGCCCTAACCCAAATCCAGAAAGAGGCTATTTTATGCAGTGCTTTGGTCACATGCAGCACACGTACAAAGATTTCCGAAATTGGAGACAGGAATTAGATCTCTGATGAAAGATGTAAAATACCGAAAGCACTTATTTTTCACTTTGCTTGAATTCAGTCAGGAAACACAGAGGTCTTGTCGGAGCCTGCGGGCGGTGCCTCCCACCCCCGGCGGTGCCGCAGCCCCGCTGAGCCCGGGATGCCGCTCATGTTCCCCTGCCTCCTGCTGCCTCCTGGGCTGCCACCGCTGCCCTGGACACCCCTGGGAGCCTCCCGAGGCTGGTCAGCGGCTCTCTGAATCTGCTGCTATGCTTCTCTGAGACAGAAAGTACCCAAGGCTTTTCAAAAATGGAGCCCACCTGTCTCCCCAGGCTAACTTTGAACCAGAGGCTCTGAGAAGCAATGCTGTGGTGATGGGAAAGTCGTACCCATAGCACTCGAGTGTGGTTTACAGAGCAAGGCTGAACACATTCTGTGGTGCTGCTTTTGTGGATGCTTGAAGAGAACATGGAAGGCTAATAGGCCCTTACCTAATTAGAGGGGTCTGCTTGCCTCACAGTATGAGTGTATTGCTATTTTTGCATAATACTCTTAACAACTTTTTTTTTTAAGACACTCTAAGTCACAACTGCCTCTTACTTCAGTCAGGAAATTCTTTGTGGGCATGTTTGGGCATAACTGTAAAACTGTACTTAATAATGAAAAACCTTTTTGTATTTTGGTGTCAAAACTCTAGCCTACCCTGCATTTGCAGGAAGTTTTGTATCCCATAATTCTGCAGGTACCAAAAACTGATTCTCTTCTGCACAAATGCTGGGTTTTAGTAACCCTAATATACTATAGAAAAGCTTTATTTTTTGTTGGTGCTGACATTAGACAAGTCTTTCCTCAGATTTGCAGAATGGGCAGTAGATAAATTGTTGATATTGTTTCAATGACTGTTCTACCAATTCTGAGGAGCTGTTGCTGTTCTTCCTAAGGTAGTCATTTAGGTGATTATAAAAGACCCATATAAATATGATGGGTCATCATATTGCTCTGATATAAGCAGGTGATTTAAGAACAACGTTTTGAGCTGCCATGCCTGATCAAAAGTCTCTGAAAGTTCAGGACCCTTAAAGTGAGGTTTATCCTACCTCACACGAAACAGACAAAATCAAGTTACTCCAAAGCAGAGAAAGATAAGAAATATAGGCTGACAGCCACTGTCTCAAGTTTATATAGAACAAATAAAGTGATTTCTATGTCTGGTATTCAACATCTTACCTCAGCTGTTATTTCCCTGCAGGTAAGTGTCTCAGAGGTGACTTCAGGTGAGTGGGATTCTGGGCTCTGCTCTTTGCAAGGCTTGGCATGTTTTACTTGACTGGAGGCTTGGACAGGCAAGCATTGATTCATCTCACTAAAGCAAGATAATGACACACCTCACTAAAGCCTTCTAAGCCATGATTGTCCTGCTGTCCACTCTGACCATCTGCCAAAGCTTGCTCCCCTCATGAAAGAGACACCAGAAAGGAAGAGGCTGTCCTTGAGCCCTTTACTTGCACGGGTTCATATCTTTGCTCCATCAACTTTTTTTTTTTTTGGGTGGTAAATTAGCTGGATTACATACTGCAGCTGCTGAAGTGCAGGGACATCTCTCCTGCTCTCTGTGCTGTGGGGAATGCCAGCATGGAGGCAGGGCCCTTGGATGAGGCTGATAATATTTCAAACCACTGTGGTGAGAATCTCTGGAGTGCAGTCAAAGTTTGGGGACCATTTCATAACCTCTCTTTGCCACTGAGCTCTGATTTTTACATCGGCGCACCAGTCTGCTCTATCTATACACGTTATAAAGGTTCTGTGGCTGATGCGCTATAGTTCAAACCACATGTCACTGAGCAAAATGGCGTTTTCACTGCCCTTTCCTCTGTGGGTTTTGGCACGTTGGTATTTCTGTGTAGATGTCGTGTCATCCCCCACTGTCAGGCATGTGGACGCCTTGGTGGTTAGTCACGGAGCCCGGGAGTGCCCAGGGCTGTCTCTGGCAGGCTCTGGCAGTGCGGCCTGGCTGCTCTCAGCACGGCACCCTCAGCCCCCCGGGCACCTCAGGCAAAGGGCGGCTATTTCTGTCGGAGTGAGGGCGGGATTTGGCAGCAGCTTTAACTTCCCATGACGTCTTTTCAAGCCTTAGTCAAAACAAATCTGACACCTTTTCTCCTCATAGACCTTTTCACCCTTCTTTGAGGTGCAAAATAGTCTTTTCTGGGTCGTGATTTCCTCCCGCCTTTTGCAGCCCTGCCTGAGGGGGTTCGGGGCGTTTCCCTCGCTTTTGGGAGAGGTGGAGTAAAAGCCACGGGAGAAAATGGCAGGAGTAGTGTGAGGGGACGGGCTGCCGCCTCAGGGCAGGTACCCAACATAGCTGCCAGGGATGGGAAGAGAAGATGCTTTCCTGTTCCTGAGGGAGCCCTTCGAGCTGGCAGACCTGTCTACTCCTTCTCCATCCCCAGTATTTGTGGTATCTCTGTGAAGAAATGGGAGAAAGTCCTAGCAGCCTGCCTCAAGGAGGCTGTGCACCTACCCTGGCTGCCATGGAACAGGGCTAGGTTTGGCCCAACAGCTCACATACATCAGCCTGACAGGGTCAGGGGAGGCTTCTGGTTTATAAAATGCTGTACGGTGATTTTTGTACATGGTGGCAGATGCTGTTAACACTGTCCTGAGCTACAGAGCTGACTTACTAAGAGAGTGCATGCTAAGAGTTTTTTGTAAGCCCAGACCCACCTGTAGGCACATGATGAACTACTTGGACTTGTGGAGGTATGCCATACATGACATCCTTGATTTTTGTAATGTAGATTTTGTAATGTTTTAACGGAGTAAAGAAGATGAAGAAAGAGCAGCATACTGCTCAGAAAAGTTACTTCAGGAGACTGCTGCAGGAGGAAAAAGCCGCTGCTCTCCTGTCTGGCTGAGTCCCAAAGCAGCGCAAACGTAAACCCTAAGGAGGGAGCACAACGGACACTGAACTGGCGAAATACAGAAGGTGAGAATAAAAGGAAAAGAATGAGAGAGTGAGATCGTCTCTCAGATGCAGAGCTGTATACTGCTGCATAGTTTATCATGAGAAAATGAGATATTTATTGTTCTTTCCTTTCACAAACCTTTACCCAGTGCACCAGCAAAACAATTCAGGTCTCTGCTTGGCATTGCTGTGTGGAAGGCATTTTCCCCTGTGCTGTGACTTGGCTTGTGACTTTTAGGCCAGAGCAGTTTCTTGTCATTCGCTGACCTGCATTGTCCCCAGACTTCCAGAGTAGAAGCATTCTTCAGGAGGGAGCAGTGCTGGATTTGTACCATAGCAGAAATTCTCAGAGAAACAAACTCATTGCTCTTTGATTGTGGTCCGTGTAGCAACATCTAACAAGCTGTAACTGGCTGGCCATGGCTCCCAAAAAATCTCAGCTCTCTTAAAAGATGTTAATCTAGTTGAGGGAGCAATGGTTCAATTCATTTGGCAGGCTCCTACTGAGGAAAGTGCCTCCTTAATTAGTACACATTAGTTACTTAAGTTAAAAATGAGTAGCATTGTGAACACAGAAGATAAGTAATCGAGAAGAAAAAAAACTCAAGACATTTCTTGTTCTCTTATTACCGTCCACTGTTATTGTATCAAAGCTGGTTTTGGAGTGCATTTTCATTACTGATCTAACATTTTCTCCCATTAAGGAGTTCATACCACTAAAACCATATAATTCACCAAATGTCATACTCCAAATAAAACGAAGTTTTACGAAAGAATTAACCTCGGCAGCAATTTCCTGCCAAGTAAACAATGTCTCTGGTTTGAATTCAGAGCAGCAGCTTTCACTGGCAGCCTTTGTGGGTGGAAATGGCATTTTTGCTGTGTATTGTTCAGTGAAAGCACCGCCAGTACTATATTTCAATTGTGATTTCTGTCAGAAGTGCTGACCTAGGATTGATACATTAATTTACTTTTTGGAGGAGAGAATAGAAAAGTGCTGCAACCAGGCATGAACCTAGACGCTCCACAAAACTTAGCCAACTTTTCTTAGCCAACACAGCTACCTTTTCTTCACCTCTTTTCTCCTTTGCCACATGTTCTAATACAAATGGACCCTGAGCAATTCCTTCATTCTTAATCTTTCCCAGCACCGAGTTTTTTCTAAAAATTGGATTTGGATTTGAATTTTGGAGCTTACTCTCAGCTTCCATTTCTGTTAAGTAATTTCTAATACAGCTTTCCTGGGAAGCTTTGAAATACTGAAGAAACCTTCAAAGCCACAGCAAAAACTTTGGCAGATTTCAGCAGGTAATGGAACAGGTTTTTTAATGGGGAGGTGAGGGGTAATTTCATTGGGTGGAGCAAATTTCAGGCTGGATATCTCATGATTTTACTTGGCTTAATAGTGGTAACCACTCTAATACTGTGATTCTGAATGTATGTACTAGCAAATTCAAAATTACAGTTTTAGAATCAGGAAAAGGAAACACTGGTGTTATCATGGTGGTGTTCTACCTGTGACATTAGAGTGGAGTCCAGCCAGCCTCCCCTTAGAGCTGTGGTGTCTGAGAGACTGAGGGGTTGCTGAGTTCCCCTCTGCCCAGCCAGCTGAGGTTTTCTGTGCTTAGGCATTTTGCCATGCTAGGGATGTCCCTGGGTCTGGAGATCCCATCCTGCAGAGGTCTAGGGAAATGGGAGTTGTAATTCCACATCCTCTGCTCTGCAGCATAAGATTTTGGGCTGCCCTGGTGATATCAGGTTGACTGAACAACACAGGCTTTGCACAAGAGAGGCGTGCACGTGAGCTCACCTCTGAACAGAAGTTCACCTCAAACTGCATTTACCTGTTTGTCTGAGGATTTAGAAGTCTAAAAATCCAAGTCATTGCAGTATCTTTTGAAATCTTCAGAAGACTAATATTTTTTTTTTTGGCCCATCCCTACCCTAGATATAGTGTACGTTTTTAGCTGGTTTTCTTGCCTGCTTCCTTCTTTGTTATAGTGTTCTGGAGTTCTGCCTGCTGCTGATGTGCTTGTTTGAGCTGTTTCACTGCTTTGGGCCTTCTGTGGGTGGTGGGCTTTGACAGGTTAAAAATTTAATGTTACACAGAGCTCACAGGAGAGTGTTCCTGCACAACCGCTGTTACTGAACTCTCTCCAAGTGATTTGGACTGATTGGGATCTTCTAGTTTGCATCGTATCCTCTTGCTCAGGGTTACCTAGGAATGTGATGAGGGGAGAGAAAAAACATTCCTGAGTCAATACTAAGTACCTTTCTACACTGTGTCTTGTTGTTTAGAAAGTGTTTTCTGTGAGAGACTCTTGAAATCAAATTCTGTCAAGCTTCTACTTTCCTTTCCTGTGTGAGTGGTCCCCTAATTAGCCAGAGCACTACAAGCCTACTCCTACTGAACAAGAGCCAGGCAGAACCAAAGAACTGCTCTGCAGCACTATAAACCCTGGACTATATTCCTTCTATCCACTGTTTGAGCAATTTTTCCCTATCAAATATCTACCTGGAGGGCGAACAGTTGCACGTAGAGGTGAAGTTTTTTTTTCTCCCATCTCCAAAACAGCTTCAGAGAATGCTGTATATGAAATGTGTGCCCAGTCTTCTGAGTAAAATGATCTCCCTTCTCCCACAGATCTGCCAAGCAGGATACATTGTGCCACATACCAATCACTACAAGTGACAAGCAGGGCAGTGTTTCATAGGCAGGCTGTCAAAGTGCAAAGGTGAGTTTCAATTTGAAAGAGTAACTGTGAGAAAGGGCTGAAAAGGGGAGGCTTTAGCCACGTGTTTGTCTCACAAGTTTATAAAGACTCCTCCTATGCCTGGTTTTATTTTTAGAAATTTTGTATATACAGATCAAACACTCATACCCTTTAACGAAGTCATGCAAGGCAATGCATCTCTTACTCTGGAATGTAAATGCATAGGGTTTTTTACCTCCAGCTTCATCTTATTTTGATATGTAAGTTTCAATCTGGTAGCTAAGGTTTGTGTGTTTGTATGTCTAGTTTGCTTATGAATGTGCAGTCCAAACAAGCTCTGCTGTGAGATGCCCTTCTGAAAAAGACTTGGCATTTAGTTAAAATCAGTCTTGCTTACCCCACACCTTGCTTCTTATCAGTGACGGAGGGGCAGAAATTGTTTTGGGTGAGTATAGGATTAGTTAGATATTGATGAATCCAGCTCCTAAAGGTCACTTTGTTGCAAAGCTCTCTCTGATGCAGGGGAGGAAAAAAAAAAAAAAAAAAGAAGTTATTTGCTTGAGCTCCCTGTAGTCAAAACTCTTCTTTTAATGTCTGGGTAGAAGCTGGCTGCCCATAAGTATTTTTCAGGGTGTGCTCATACAACTGGACTGTCACGGGTCTTGTTGCAAAGACCTGTGAAATTGGATCCTCTTTCCTGGCAACAGACGGTTCGTGCCTCTGCCAAGTCCCTCGGCTGGGTTCAACCAGCCTGCAGCCAGCTCTTGCACTTTGCTTGTTTTCTGGACAGCCCCCACCACTGCCAAAGGTAAACTCTAAAAATCTAGTCTGCTGATGACACTATTTTTTAGCAGAAATTTATCCCGTGGTCAGGGATTTCCTGGGGAAGTCTCTGGAGTGAGCAGCCCCATGATCTTGCTGTCGTGAGCCTACAATCTGTTTCCCAGAAGCAAATTAGGCCAGTGATGTTCAAGATTATCTTTGTACTGCTAAAATTTAGGCTATGAAATTTCATTTTACTGGACTTTTGATTAAAATTTGCATGTCCTTTTATTACTTCAAAGGAAGTTTTATTTCCCATTGTAAAAATTGCACTTTTGGAAAAATTCCTCAACAGTAGAACTGAATTTTCCATTCTTAGTTACACATGAGGCTGTAGCTTGAGCCTGAAATTCCTGCATTTTTTAAAAGATCTCTAGCATCGTTCTGCTAAGCAATTAAAGAACTGTTGCCTCAAACAGAGAAGGAGCAAGAGATTTACTGCATTCTTTGTGAGCTGTTTAAATTCCTTATAATGCTGAAGTCAGTTTGTTAAGGGCAAGTGAAAGATTTTATTACTGATTGAAGTTGTGTGGAGTCACAGTAGAAAACAGCTTTCTTAAAAATAGGTAATTAAAAACCAAATGTCTGATGACCTGAAGACAAAGCTATCCCATTCCACTCATCACCTTCCACTATACCATTCTCACAGATATTTGCTCTATATTCAGAGAAACTGTGCCTCCCTGTTATTAAAAAAACAAACCTAAACAAAACAAAAACCCCCAGAGCTATGGCATCTGCAAACTGAATCCTCACTTCTGTTGTACACTTTATACTAATCTCCTTAGTAAGTGGCAATTTGACAAGGCACTTTTCCCTTGTCCTGGGAGGTCAGGATCTGGATGATAGGTTGAAGTGTGTGTTCCTGATGACAGCAGACTGTTGGTTGTGTGTTGGTTCAGCCCCACAATAGCCTTCCTGATGTACTGGCCCAAGCAAGACAGGAATGAGTTACCAGCGTGGGCTGGGTGCAACAGTGTCCTGTATGTTGTAAACTTGGGAGTGTATTTGTTGAGGAAGGGAAGAAAGGAGTCTGGATCTGCTGTCAGGCAACCCATTTGATTTTTTTTCTCTTAGGAAGGAAGCCCTTTTTTGCGTTCTGACATCAGCTTCGAAGAAAATGATAACAAGATATCCTTTTCTCTCTGTTGTCAGTGGTTGAGATTTGGTGCTGTGCGCAGCACACTGGTACATATTGTTCCATGGTAGGCAACATCTTCCAAAGTTACCAGCAAGGAGTAGTGATTTAGGATCTGTTTTCCTCAGCCTGTGGCAAGTGTGGTTTATTTCTCCGAGCAATGGCAAATGATAAACATCGCAAGGAAAGAGGAGTGGATAGTATTGGCATAATGTTACCAGCTGGAGGCAGAAAAATTACCAAGCTAAATAGCATTGTTACCTGACCAGGAACTGAACCACCCTGCAGAAGCAAGGGGGCTGGTTAAAAGGGCACAGCTCTGCAGTGAGGTGTGAGTGGTGGTGGTGGTGTCCCTTCTCTGTGTGGTGACCTGGCTGCTGTACATGCACATCACCAGCCTCATAGGTCTCTCACCAAGGAAAGAGGGGAACCTAGAAGGTCATACCTAACATCTGTGAGACATCTCAAAAGTAAGACATGGGCAGAGATGGACCTGAAATGGATCCATATTCCCCAAATATTTCTTTTCAGAGCCTTGATTTAGGCCTACAGGTAGAAGACCAATTGTTAACAATTTATTAAAATGCTAAACAGGTGAAGAAAGACAAGGCAAATTTGCTGAACACAGTGGTGTCTTTAAATTGGGACAGTCATATGCTTTTGTTTACTCTGTTCACTTGTCCAATTACTCCTTGCATAGATCAAAATCCAGTAAGCAAATGGATGAATAAAAAATGCAGTCATTTGGCTTAGAGAAATTACAAGATGTATTTCAGATATAATCAGCAAGGTAGTCTCTGCATCAAAGAGAATTTTAAATGCTATCAGGAAAGTCTACTTCATACCACATCAAATCTGTATTGTGGAATTTAAGAAGGATAAACATGCAAGCTTTTGGAAATCATGTAAGCAACTTGAATTCCTGGTACTTACAGAGGAGGTATGGTATGTGTATTCAGATTTCCTGGGAATCTAAAGTGAAAACTGTTGGGTGAAACTGCACAATGAAAAATAATTAGCCCCTTGGTGCCAATTCTTCATGCGTGCTTAGCCTCCTCTGGATCTTCCTTGGACTGATACTTTTCCTGTCCTCCAGATCCTAGGATAAGATATTTGAGTTATTTTAATGTCTGTGCAGGGTACTACTCTTTTCATGTATCTATTCCAGTTGATTTCCT
Organism: Machaerirhynchus nigripectus; assembly: GCA_013397975.1. NCBI lineage: Eukaryota > Metazoa > Chordata > Aves > Passeriformes > Dicruridae > Machaerirhynchus > Machaerirhynchus nigripectus. The sequence goes on along the minus strand of VZRQ01003770.1, from coordinate 438,998 downwards.
CAGATAAACAAGACAAAATTCTTGTAAATCCTAGAAGGCCTGTGATAGAGCATCATTTGTAAGAGCCTGTTCTTGGGCCCTCAGGCTGTTCCAAGACTACCATTATAAACCATTGTGAATCAAAAGAATAACAGTGGAACAAGATACAAGACTTTCTTTTTCTGTAGGGTACCTGAGACTATCATTATCAACTGGGAGCAGAGAGTGGAGGTTGCATCATAGTTCATCTGTGAATCACAGAAGAGATTGTTCTGAAGGTGTGTCAGTGTTGGATGAGCTGCTTCTGTTTGTGCATAGTCCATGACAAGTCTCTATTTGAATGGTTACTAATCTGCTGTCCTTCTAAATCTTCTCACTTGGGGTGTAACAGGTCTCTCCTCTTTTCAGGAGGCATACACAACAGTTCTTAGCATGGCAATAGACACATAAATTAAACCTCAAATTTCAGAGACACCTCTGTACTTTTGCTGTAAGAAGTTCAGTTGTTTTCAAGGTCTTTTCTTGTAATACATTTTGTTTGCTCATTCGTGGTTTGTTTTGGATCCTGTATTGAGATTATCTGTAAATTAAGCTAGTAATGATACTGGAATTTCTTCACAGCCATGTAAAAAAATAAATGTACCCTTTCATCTTTTCTCTTCACTAAGCAGTTCTCTCACTTCTTCCTTTTTTCATAAGATACGGTTTCATTTTCTTCTCAAATGCATTATTGTATATGAAATATCAATAAAGCAGGAGGCATGCTAGCCATCTGAAACTGGAGCCAACAGAGCAGGTCTCCCAAGTTCTCTTCCAGGGATTTCTTGTTTAGTTCATACATAATGAATCAAATTGAGCTGCTTCAATTGAGCTGCTCCTTCTGTCCTGGAGGATCTCTCTTTTGATGTAGCTTTTGCTTTGGAAGACGTTCTTAGATTATATTTCACATTTTTCCTAACTCTATGTGGATTAGGTTTTCTTTCAAAACTATAACTTGACCACACAAATTCATTCAAAAAATAGAAATTACTATATTAAATTCCAGATTGAGACAAGAATGTTTATTTTTCTAGAGGAAACATCTCTAGTTGTGTTTTCAGAAAAGAGTATTAAGTATTCTCTTTCTTTTCTGTCCAGAGAGGTTTGCTTGTAAGGATCCTGTGTCTGCACAGCTGAATGATTAAGCAAAAACTCCTAGGTGCTGTTCATGTGCTCATTTTCATGCTCAGGACGTGAGCCAGGGTCTGTACAGTGAATAGTCAGCGTGCTCTGGGTCACATCACCGCCAAGCTAAAGGTGTTGGGCAAACACGCAGCCTCTGGGGCTGAGGTTATCGGGAGAAGGGTGTTCCCCTTTCCTTCCTGCTCCTTAGGCAGGAAGGGCAGACCAGGGAATTTGGTGCTTTGCTCTCTGAATTGGCATATCTTACATTTGTATATGGGGTTTGGAAGTAGACCCTGAGGAAAAAGGGTTGGGAAATGGTTTGTAATTAGGAGTTTTCTTTTTCCTGCCCTGGGTGGGGAACATTTCGATTGGCCTCCTCGGTATATCTTTCAAGGTTATGGCTGAATGTGCAAGTAAGAGAGGGTTCTCTGAGCTCAGCTGTGAGGGGACAGAGCTCAGCTTTGCTACACCTCTACCACAGAATATGGTAGAGAATAGAATATTTTGTGCTGAATAGTAGAATAGGCTAGAACAATGCTTCTGATTTCCATGACTAAACTGTAACTTCAGCCAGATGATGATATGTGTGCTATTCTGCTTTTTCTTTGCCTCTGTGAAAGGAACCCTTGGTACAGGAAAATAGTTTAGGATAGCATGTAAGCCACAGGATAATGTGGATCAACTTCCAGCCTCACAGTCAGTCTTGACTCTTACAGGTTTTTTCAGTGACTCTGTGTATTTCTGAACTGTGGCATAGCGTTGTTACTGTGTGCACTATGGGTCATCAGAGAGGAACCTCCTGTAATTTATTTATCAGCATAAATAGCATCAAGACATGGACTCTGTAATATGTAGACAGTAAACAAAAATAGGGAAGGAAACATGGGAAAGCAGGACATGTTACTTAAATAAAGACAGTGTCCTGTAAAATTGTCCATAAATAGTATCAGAATTATAATTTTTAGTGTCTTATATGATTTTTTCTTGATTCTCCACGGTGGGTACATTCTGAGCTGTTTTCTCTGGACCATTACAGATATTCTCAGTTCAAACCTGTTTCCTGGCCATTCTTGGAATGCACAAGTTGCTTTTGGTTTTAGGCATTTGAGTTCAGAACAGCATGAGAGTGCTAGTGTTTGCATGCTACTATCACTAAACTTCTGCTTGATTCTTTCATTTTGAACTAAACCAGTTTGTGGAGCAAAAACTCACTTGCATATGCTGAGGCAGTACCAACCATAGTGCAGGATTTTGATTTCTGAACAGGCATGTGTAGGTATCGCTGTGCAACAAGCAATGGAGTACAATTATGACATAAAAACTCTTCAGAGACCATAGCTAAGCCTCAAGTCATGCACATTCAGTTAACTTTCACCTTTCACACCTTTTGCTTCTGTGTGCTCTCAAGTTCTGACTAAAAGGTACAGAGCCATCATCAGGGTAAAGGAAAACAGGAAGTAGGGGAAATGTGAGGAAGGAGCTCAAGGCCTCCTCTTGAAGTTTCAGCCTTTATATTAACTTTATACTAACTTTCTACTACTGCACCTCTGCTTGGGAGTTTGTTTCAGTATGACATCAAGTAGGGGTAGTTATATATGCCAGCTCTCAAGGGAGAAAACAAAAATCTAGAACATGAATAGGAAGGTAGCATTTTTCCTTTTAAAAGGACATGAACCCGCTGTATCCTCTACGGAAGGCAAGTCCCAAGAGGAAGTCCTACTCAGTGATGTCATTGAATTGTCAGAATTTTCATTTCTCTCAATTCACTGTGACTTCAGGAGCTGGTGATGTCACAGAGCTGGGATTCCAGGTAGAGTGGTTGACCTTACCTCACTTGGAGAAATTGCATGGGTTAACTTTCCTTTACAAGACATTGTCCAGTCTTTCCTACATGGAGGATTTCTCATGTTTCATATAAGCTGATTATGCTGCCTCCCTTTCCTGCTCTCATGAATTAATACCACTGTGCCTGACTCTATCCACTCTGAACATAGCTATCGGTACAGCTCATGGCTATTTATATCTGCTGGTGTCAACATGACGCAGGCACACATTCCCAGAAGAAATTATGCCTTTTTACAGCTTCTCCATCAATGCAGTAAAAAGGCTTAAAACACAGAGATAACTTGAACAAAACTTGAAGTGTTCTCCATTCTTGCCTTTCCCCTGAAGAAGATGCAGAAAATTGCATGTTATGATAGATTTTAAAGTTTTATTTTAAATCTACCAGAATCTCCCCCTGCATTTTTTCAGCTTTAAAACAGGACTTTTTCAAGTCATGTTGTGTTTAATATATCCCCAGTGTTCAGCAGCAGATTAGCTTCATGTCCAGGAATGCAACCAGAAATGTTTACCATTCTGATCTAGTAACTTCCTTCCCTAGAAGTAAGTCTTCCATATGCTTTGACATTTTGGTTCCTGAACTGCTGTTGTAATCGTGCGAAGAAAACCTGATTAGGATCGAGTAACTCAGAGGCAATTTGTGCTCCAGATTAGTTCAAGATTTACATGTCAGAGCAATCTAATGAAGCAAAGAAACATACTCATGGATCAGTTGAAAAACAAGTGTGATGTTTCAAGGAGGATGTCTGAAACACTGTTGAATAGAAAATTGACATTGTATGCCCGCATCTCCTGACAGGTAGTTAAAGTGGTAAAACATTTTTCTCCATGTGTTTGTGATCCTCTATTTATAATTTGAAGTACGAATATGCACTTATATCTATGTATCTGGGACAGATACATCTTACAAAGATGAGAAAAGAAGATGAAGAATATTTGTAAATATATTGATACACTTTGTTCAATCTTAATTTTTTTAGATTGTGTGTTTCATTAAATTCTGGTGCAGAACGCTAGTTCTGAAACAAGAAATATCAAAGCAATTCATTTCAATAGTTCAGTATTATTAACATTTCATCCAAAATACTTCAGTGCAGTGCTCTTTATTTTGCTGTGTGCATTGAATTTTGATAGAATTTTTCACTCTCATGAGACATGACTCACATGACTGCATGGGAGTGTCATGCAAAAGCAACTCATCAGTTTTTTAAATATCTGCAAAAGAGTCATTTCCAGGGCTGATGGGACAAGGTAAATAGTGAGAGAATCAGTTTTTCTAACTGCCAGTTCCAGAAAGCATGAAAGTCAGTGGGAGCAGAATCCTCCGCAGGGTCCTCCAGCAGCCAAATGTAAGAGACCATGTGGAGTAGAGGCGTCAGAGCAGTGCCATATGAACAAGCTCTCTGACATGGGTAACATGAGAAGGGATAAATTAGACTCTTCCTGGGATTAAGTGAATTTATGGGAAAGTCCCCCTCCAAAAGTTTCAGGAGCAAATTTCAATGCCTAAGGGCAAGCTAGAAGCAAGAGGAACTTGATCTGGCATTTATGAATTGCAGAGAGTGACAATCCTTAAACAAACAATGACAAAGGGAATAAATATTTCTAAAACCTCACAGTGGGGTGAACTAAAAACAGCACAGCTGCGTATTAAGAGTGATGACCAGCACGTTAAAGACTAAATAGCTGTAGCATCACTTGTACTTCTAATTTTGTGAGCATGCAGGCAGCTCTCTGACTAAACAGAAAGAAGAGAGAGTTGCATTCTGTGTTGTTCTGAACAGGAAACCAAGTTGTATACATGCATGAAAACCAGACGGAAAGTGGCCAGACAGGAATTTCTGAGTAGCAGATGAGGTCAAAGGTGGGAGCCAGTAATGGTAAATTTGATGATCCTACAATATCAGAGATAGTTTCAAGACTCGCTTTTCTAACAAAAGATGAGCTGTGGCTATGAAATTTGTGTCACTTTGGTCTATTGTGATAGAAACACTGCTTATAGACCTTTAAAGACCAGCAAAATAAAACCATATGAAACGTTCTTTCCAGGCTGGAAGCCAGAGCCACAAAGAATTTAAGGAGCTTAGTGTGAGTTTCCTTCTCACCTCATAGCACCTTCTAGTAAAAAAAAGAAAACCACAACAAACCAAACAAAATAATTGAATAAGAAATTAAAACAATAAATGTAACAAACTGAAACATCTATATCAGATCTCTGTCCAAGAAATTTTAAAGGGTTTAGTGTTTCATCTGCAATGTTCACAGATAACCTTTTGTTGTTACTGGGAGAGGCAAGAACTGCAGTATGTGATTCTGACATAATAAAGCAACCTGTATTTCTGAGCTCATTCAGTTGATTACTTTGTTTAATATCTTTCATGCCTGCAACAACAAGCAGCAGAATTCCCATGACTGAAAACTCCCAAACAATTACAGTGCAGGAAATAAATTGAGATGTTGAATAAGGCACTTGCATGCTGTGAATTTGTCAGAGTTCCCCTCTCTGGCATGCAAATGTATAATCTGCTTGTTTCTGGGCTGCCGATTTTGTGTCCAGGTTTCATTCAGTGGAAATAGCAGTACAACATTCCTGTTTCTTCAGTATGCAATAAACCTGTGTTGAGAGATTCACAGTCTGTTGTGCCTGGTAAGCAATAAAAAGCAGAGCTGAAACATAGACTGCTTCCCCCTATTGCACCAGCTCTGCCAGCTTGCTCAGTGTGAGTGTGGGCCATGCAGTACAGGATGATTTGCAGTGAGACCCACCTTCTACACCAGTGTACCATCTGGCTCCTACAGTAACCTAAGTGCATAAGAATCTCAAATTAGGCAAAGGTAGGCTAAGGTGCTTTGTTTAAATTGCTGTGTCTGGCAAAAAAAACCTGGAAGGGTCACGTAAATTCAAAATCTGGAAAGAAACTAAATTTCAATTTATTATTACTCTAAAATTTTAGAAATTAGGGTATTAGACTCTTCACTTCTGTGAGAGAGTTTGACTTACAATTTAGGAGGATCAGCAATATCCCTGCAATCTCATGCAACTACATCTCCTTATATCCAGCCAACTCTTATTTGGTAGCCATATAGCATAAGTTCACACAAGTGGTTTCTATGTTTTGCATTATCTGTTTTTTTTAACTGAACAGATCTGTCATGAGACTAATAGAGAAGGGAGGGGTGCATGTACTTAGCTAGTCCAAAATCTAGAAAATCAGAACTGACTTAATTTTCTTCTGTTCTTCGGAAAGCCTTAAAATGTATGTCCATCACTGGATCTGGCTGTCAGGTGTGTGAAGTCATTCAAAAACAGATGAGAAGAACCACACCCTCCAAGCCTTGGCTTGGCTTGTTTTTGCAAGATCTGCATGTTACTTTTGTTGCCGTTATCTGCAGAGGAATCAATTACAAAGCAGGGACGGGGCTGTAGAAGCACTGAGTAGCCAGGGTCTGCTTCAAGAAAGTTACGCAAACACCACTACACTTAACTTATTTAATAGCCAAAAGAACTGATGTGAGCATGCAGTCAAGTAAAGAAAGGAGTCCAGATCTTCAGCAGCCCAGTTCAGTGCTGGATACAATAGATGCTGTATGATAAACCATGTACAGAAAGGCTCAGAAGTTAACTATGCTGTCTGACATCATCACAAATAACCATTTGTTAAGAACATGTCACAGAGTAGCCTTCACTCAAGATTTTTGAGTGACAAGCCTCTTAGATATTAAGGACCAATTGAAGAATAAGGCACTTGTTAATGGGGACACACTACGATGCCGACTGCATTCATAACTCACAAATTATCTGTCTAGCACCTGTATTTTCTTTAATTGTTTGCATTGAAATAAGTACTTTTCCTTTACAGATATTCTTGGTATTTCGTAAGCTTTTTGTGGGAAACAGGTGATGTTTGGATGAAGGTGACATAACCTTTACAGTAGGTTTTGGCAGATGAGTTACAGGTTTTGTGGAAGCAAGCTAAGGAGCTGAGTTGGCAAGTAAAATAAATGTCAGCTTTCCAGTTCACAGGCCTGTGTGAATGGTGTTTGCTGTTGCCTAATTGTAGTGGTTTCGTGTTGCACATCCCCTTTTCCCTATCTCGATTCAGGCTGGCTCTGGGTTTTGAGGTTTAAAAAAGTGCAGGTGCTTTGCAGAGCAAAATTTATTGCTCTCAACAAGGGAGTGCTATGGGATCCTCCTTGATCTCTAACAGCTGCATTCTTTCAAGCTTGGTAATGTATTTAGTGATAATGAAAGTAAGTAGCTCATTGTGTTGGTATGAGCCAGGTGTAATGTAAATAGGCATTGTGCAAACATATCCAGACTACCAAGGCAAATTATTTCAGGTTGGTCCTGGCCTCCTATAAACACAGATGGATAACCAAAGGGAAGGTCTTTGTCTGAACGCTTACCACTGTTATCTGTAGCTCTGACACCTGGAGATCTTCCCAAGGAGTAAAATGCATGACTGCTTCCAGAGCAGGTTCCCTGCCATACTGCCTTGACTGAGCCCATGGCAAATACTGATCAGTTGATTAAACCCTCAAAAACAACTGTGTTTAGAACTAAGCTGAAGATCTAGCAAACCATTAGAAGACAGCAGCTTCTAAATGATGCACATATAGTGTCCCCTTCCTAGAACTGGAGTTCTCCACTAACATGGAAAAAGAGCATCAGAGGAGATCCAAATGCTGCCTGTCATTTAATAGATTTGTGACCAGCAGGCAGATTGTAGAAGAGCTTTCTAGAGGGGAATCACGAGCGTGCTGGTACCTATGTGTTAGTTAGCTGAAAGCTATACTGTTTAAAAACGTGATGGAACTGATACCAAGCCTTTAGAATTAACATTAGCCCCAAGCAGAGAAGCATGTTGGAACACTGGCCTCCACTTCCCTTTGGTCTCATCACTAACCCATCCTCTTGTTACCAGGGCCTGGATGTGAGGAATCCCTGAAGCTGTAATAATAAAGACCTGATGAGCATGTAAAACTGGGTGAAGGGGAATTACTGGAAATCTGAGACCCCTCCCTGCATTTACACAGCAAACACTTTGATAATTGATGTGTGTATTCACGTAGTTTTACTAGTTACAAATCTATAATAAATAGTGCCTCGGCAGGTCAAACATTCAAGGGTATAATGAGTCATTCTCAATATTAAATGAGAAGCCTTGATCCTAGAATTTTTTACTGAGGCGAATCAGTGTTTAAAATGCATATCTCGAACTGCTTGTTAAAGTAAATGCCTGTCATATGACTGGGCTGGAAGGATGAAAGAGAAAATTCACTGTGCTTCCAAACTGGAGCATACATTGCCTGCTCCAGCTTCAGGTTCTATTGCAAGTGCTCTGGTTTTACCCAAGTGGACAGCAGCTTGGCAGAAATTTTCCACAGCACATTCTTTTTATGTATGTTTACCAGCAGTAAACTCAAAACTCAATGAGTTTTGAGTTTATATACCAGCTCAAATGACACCTGTCAGTGACACTGTGGTGTAAGTCTGTCTCTGTGCCCAGCCCACAAAATGTTCTTAGTCAGCTGTTGCCCCAGCCAGCAAGTGTTAGCTCCTGAGTTCGGGTTGTGGTAGCTCATGCGTTCAGCTTGGGAGACTCCAATACGTGGAGTGCCAGCCAACATGACTGTTCTGTCAGAAACAAAAGGCCTGTGTGGGGTCACCCCCTACCTCTGAAGTAAAGGTCAGTCTGTCCAGGGAAAAAAGAACACAATAGACTTACACCTTCTACCCACTGTCTTCCCTCCAGTTTTTATCGAGGTAACGTAGATACCACCTCAACAGAGAAGCTGTCAAGTACTTCCTTTAATTCATTATACGTCTGCTGCCACAACATTTTAAGCTCCATGTTTTCAGAATAGAGTCATTGAATAGTTCGGTTTGCAAGGGACCTTTAAAGGTCATCTAGTTCAAGCTTCCTGCAATGAGCAGGAATACTCAATTAGATCTAGTTTGCTCAGGGCTCTGTCCAACCTGACCTGGAATGTTTCCAGGAATGGAGCACCTACAGCCTCTCTGGGCAACCCATTGTAGTGTTTCATCCCTCTCACTGTAAACATTTCTACCTTACGTAGATCTCTAAATCTACCTTCTTTTAGTTTAAAACCATTACCCCTTGTCCTATCATGAAAGGCCCTGCTCAAAATAGCCCCCCTTTACTGCTGTACTGAAAGGCAGCAATAAGGTCTTCCTGGAGCCTTTTCTTCTCCGGGCTGAACAACCTCAACTTTGCTCACAGGAAAGGTGTTTTAGTCCTCCGATCATTTTTGTGGCCCTCCTTTGGGCTGGCACCAACAAGTCTATGTCCTTCCTAAGCTGGCATGTCCCTAAGAAATTCGGTCCAGTTTTTGGAATTATCAATATGATAAATTTAGCAGGTTGTTTTACACAAAAGACTTCTTTACAGGCGCTTGCTTGCACTTTTGCAGAGACTGGAAAGATGGTAGTATTATATGCAGTCAGGGAAGCAGAAGCGGCAGAATGTTCTGTTTTGGGGGTATTGTACTTTAGATCTGCAATAACCAGAAGTGCTTGGAATGATTATGAAGTGGTAGGAAAGTGATAGGAAAAGCTTTCATCAGCATCACCTGTATTGCTGCTGTGTCCACAAATTCTAAAATTTATTGACACATGCCACCAAATCCTGTAATTCCTGTTGCCATTTTCTGGTATTTGTATTTATTGCTCTCTAAGAGTGACCAGAATGATGTACAACCAAAAACCTGTCAATTGTTTCACCTGTGAATAAGAAGATAACAATACACATATAACTAAGTCTCCTGTGTCCTTTCCTTTCCAATGAATTAGTGTGGAATTTACAGCTCCATTTCCAGACACTTAACTTTTATTCTTGTGGCCTGTATCAGGGAGCCTAAAGCAGGGTGAATGTAGAATAATGCCAACAAATATAAACAGTTGTGTTCTCTGGTTTTCACTTTGACCTCCCAAGTACCATGTGCTAATGTGTTTGTGGGAAGATTGAGTTAAATATGTTGGTGAAGAAGCAGCAGATTTAATCTAGAAAGATAAATGTGATAACGTTGGAAGAAGTAAAGACCAACTACCACCAAACATTATGGCCCTGATCCTAAAGCACCAAGGTAACTTTGCAGAGCTCAGTACAACAGCTGTCAAAAGACATTAGAAGTCACAATGTATTTCCACAGTTGTTTCTTTGAGATCCAAAATATCTTTTGAGCTATGTTGCACTGCAGAGAACTGCTTTGTTCTTGCAGCACAGATTCAGGAATGGGCTGGATGTGACAGAATCTTCAGCTGGTTTGGTTTTTTTTCATTATTACTAACTGGGCAGCCATACAAACATTTGTATTATTGTTGATCAAATGTTAGAGTTTGGGGGACAAGCATCAGTCTTAGTTGTGCATTAGCTCAACATGATTCTTTCTTGGGTTTATGAAGGGAACTACAAGTAAATGGTCTAGGAAATAGCCCTGTGTAAAAGGAGTTGGGTAGGAGATAAAGGGATAGTGGATTTTAAACAGTGGTGGTTTGGGGCTTTTTTGTTGCACTTTTTTTTAACCAACAAGGTTAAAAAAAAACACAATGAAAATATTTAGTAATTTAAATGAAAGAAAATCAATATTTTGCAAGAAACATGGCCTGAACACAAGAGTGTGTGGCAATTGAGAGTAGAAATGCCCTGGGCCACGGAAGTCTGCTTTCTTGTTTCAGCTACAGGAAATAAAAAAAGAAAGCACAGTTGCCAGTGCAAGAACTAACTCCAGATTTGAAAGTCTTCCTGTTGAGAAATACTTTTTCATAAACATGGAAGTGTGCTCTTCACAATTACAATCAATTTTCCACCTAATTATTTCTTATTAAAGTTTATAAAATTTAGCAACCTTCTACAGAAATGGTAACAGCAGATACTCTTATTTTGTATATGATGTAAATGTGAGCTGGTTTTGCATTTTTTTCAAAATCTGTCTTCACAACTTCTGTACAGTTCCCACAGATTCTCTCAAGCTAGAGCATATATACAGCTGCTCATGTATCCAATCCTTCTGCCCTGCAAGCTGTGCAGTTTTAATGCATCTATTAGTGTAGAATCCAGAAATAATATTTTGCTAAGCCAACTCCTTTTATTTTTTAAATCTTTTCTCTTTCTGTTCTTTTTTTCCTCCTCCCCTTCTCTGCTTCAAACAGCGTGCCATTCAGCATGGAATTTCCTGAGGCAGAGCAGCATTGTAGCCCATTGCACATCTTCCACGTGTTCCATAGTACATGAAAAAGTTGTGCTGTCAAAACCAGATTCCCACCTGTTGCCTTTGGAAATGCTGTTTTGTTTTTGCCTGGGAAAGGAGGCAGGGGCCCTACTTGATGCTTCTTAGGGAAATAGCAATTTGCACAATGTGCACAGTTCATGCCTCTGAATTCCCATGTTTGTGGACTCCTGAGTTTCACATTGTAACTGCTGGCACTCCGCTTTGAAGTGATGAAAGACTGAGGAAGCACAGAGAGGTGTGACAGAAATGGGAACAGAGAGCTTGCCAAACCCCGAAGCGTTTTGCACAGTTGAAAAGCCAATAGTGTCCTTTTGCTCTTGGCTCCTGTACTTAGCTTCAGCTGCCCAATAGATGTAAGAATAAGCTTGTTTTCATTGAAAACATGCTTGAATTGAGGTTAAAGCCTTCTCTGCTCTTAATAATAAGTGCTGTAATAGTCCTTACAAATATGTATTGCAGGGATCACGGCATGTCCTCAGCAAGAACTTCAAGAGAAATTTGATTGTAAAACACTTGTGTACAGCAAGATGGATATACTTGTACTGCTTTTAGACCTGGATTTCAGAACAGTCAGGCTAAAATTTCCTATGGGCCCTTAAAGAATGAGTATTTAAAATTGTCAGGTCTCTTTCTCTCCTATTTGTTTGAATGGAAGCAATGTGCTTGCTTTTATGTGAAGATGAGCAGGTAATGCATTTCCTGGTATGTGTCACCCTGCACTGTCTAAACACTGAAACATGTCCTTCATCTATGAATTCCCGTTACGCTCTTATTTGTGATCACAGTATGGTTTTGACCATGCTAGTCAGATCCTGAGATTTGGACTTCAGAGGCTGGAGTGGTGTGATCGCTCCCTGAGTTGCACAGGACACCTGTCACCAGGCGTGGTAGAAGTGCCCTTCTGTGGTAGGTGTTACGTGCATTGTGAAAATCGGTGTCAGGAGAAGAGTTGAAAAAGTTCAACATGAGGACCTACTGAGTGTTTAAGTGGCTAAGATCACTCAGTATTCCTGATACCATATGTATAATTTCTGTTCTTGTTGATCATAAGTACTTTTCAGGCTGTTGAGAAGCAGTTTTTTGCATGTGCTTGATCATATGTACAATATCATGAAGTCCCTATATTCAGACAGCAGTAAGGTTACATCTGTACTTCACCATTGATTACAGGGTTAGGAATATTGCAACAGCCCCACCAAAGACCAGAACAAGCACATTTTTCCTGAGGGAGTAGACTTCTGAAAGCAGCAGTTAGATTCTTCAGGACATAACTTTTACATTAGAAGTGGTATGGACTCCTTTCCTGCCTCTAATACCAGACCTAATTATGCACTACTGTACTTAAAGATGCATTACTGTATTGGGTAGGGAAGGTATTACATTTGCTGTTGTGGAGCTTGACAACATTTATGTTGACTAGTGTTGCTATTATTTTGAGCTAAGTAAGGGAGTACTTATTTCCCGACTGATGTGGTGGTATCTGAAATCAGATTCTGAATCTCTGTTCTTAATCACTTAATGTTCTAATTGCTTTTTGTTTGTTGATACAGCTTTGACTTTAGGTAAGTGTTTTGAGTTTTAGTCGAAGCTCAGGTAGTGCTTGAAGCAATATATGACTGATTTCCTGTTCCATCTTCTGTTCTTGAAACAAAGTTTACTCCATGGCTGAAGCAGTAGTTTGAGGGGAAGACAAAACATAACACAAGGTTGTTTGTGCTACGGAGTGCGTTTATTTGCCAGCCATGTGTTATGTAGGGCAGAACAATAATGTAATGATGGAATTCAGGTCTCAGTTAGAGCCTGTGTGAGCCAGTGGGAGATGTTCAAGGTTCTTTGCTGTGCACAGATGCAGTCAGGTGCATATCCATCAGTGTGGGTGGAGGAGCTCGGCATGGGAAAGGGACAGGGAGAGTCCTGCAGGCTGCCAGCTGGAGCACCCTTACCTGTGGGAAGCTCTTCCCTGCTCCTTCTCTTTTAACATTATCGTGGCTATAGTCAGGTTTAAAACGCCAAAGACTGATTGTTCAAAGTTTCTACCAATAACATCACAGTAACAAAAAAAAAAAAAAGCAGAACAAATTGCTGTCTCTCTAGCAGTTCTCTCCATGAGTCTCTGAGTTGTGTCCAAGGGGTAGGTATCTTTCACTCAGAATTGAAGGACCAATTTTAGGTTCCTCACTGTGTCCAAGAGGCTCCAGCAATATGTGAAAGCGCAGGAGTGAATGACAGAACTACTACAACACTTAACTTACTAATGCTGCCTGTTGGCTGTTATGCCCTACAGGTCTCTTACACAATGACAAAGAGCTTTTCTCCTACCATCTTTTAGCAGCCAGCAATCCTCAGCCACATAGATTTTACTTCTCCTCAAAACCACTTAGAAATAGAAAGATGGTCTTCATGGTTCTTAATCAAGTGGGTACTGCATGAAAGGAATCCTGTTTCTGTAGAGCTCTGTAGAGCCTTTGCTATCCTAGTAATTGTTCTTAACTTCCTGAAGTTGCCTGCTTTTCTCGTGAAAATGTCTCAGTTCTGAAACCGTATTCATAGGCAAAGCATATTGTGTGTCAGGAACCACAGATTTTTTTTTTAAATATATGAATATGTTGGAATCTGTGACTTCTGCAACAGCTATGACAAAGTGCAGGCAGAACTGTAATTTACACTTGCTTTACAATCTACCACTTTCTCAGTCTTGATCTTTTGGTGCTGCTCAAACCAGAAAACCCCCAGCAGGTAATTACAAATGTTGAAGGAGAGGTTCATGTTATTTTACTGACAGTAAATAGTGACAGGCCAAAGTGATGTCTGTTATCGTCCTGCACCAACTGTGAGTCTGACTCACAGTCAAGCAGTTTTCTTGCTTAGTGTAAAAAGAAGAAACTTTAGTCTCATGTTCCCAATGCTCACTTGAAGTTGTCAAATTTATCCTACCCTGTCATCTTTCCAATGAAGTGTGACAACATAGCTTAAAAGTGTCAAAGGTTGTAGCTTTTTTTAAGAGTATCCATTTTCATCTCTCAAGAGGTTATTAAAAAAACTGGTAACAACCTTGAGAATAGATAGAAAGGGAGCACCTGTACCAAGGCAATCTCTCTGAAAATGAAAACAAACAAAACCCAACAACATTTGTGTGGTCCAGGATAGAGTGTGAGAGGAAGTGAAAAGATGCAAATTCTCCCCTTTTCATGTTTTTTTCCTATCTAAGTGAGAGGTTTCTGTATCTGTATTTGGGGCCATGGCCCCAAAGGGAAAAAATGGATTAGAGTGAGATATCACATTGCAGAAAATTAATGTCGCAGTTGTCCCTGTACACAGACAGAACCTTGGGCCTGAGTCATGCCAAGTCTGGCTTGTCACCCAGTGGATTGTGTGTCACTGCACATGTCCATGCCAGTCTTTAACACACTTGGCAGTGAAATCCAGGGATTGGATTCTCACACATTACCGAGAAGCTTAAACCCATGTCATTCATGGCTACAAATATATTTAGGAACTTTCTGCAGTCAGGAACACTTGAGGAGAAGTATCTGTCTGGTTGTCTGTTGGGTTTTACGATGATTTTGCTAATACTGAGTACTCCTATTGTTTGGCTTCAAGCAGTGAACTGAAAGCATGCCCTGTAATGAATAAAACTTAGTTGGAAAGAATTCTTTTGTTCTTACATGGGTTTGCTGTCATCTCCTGAAATGTTATTCATTTCCTTTTGGAAATGTCTACAACAATCAAAGCTTGATATGGTTTCCAGCCATTTGGTTTAAATAAACAGCTGTATTGATTTACAGAGATGCTGGGCCCTGTGCCAGCTTTTTCTTTGCATTACTAGAGAGTCCGAAAGGTCCCTGACACAGTGTGCCCTTGGCTAAGCTCTGTCTCGTCTGCTACATCCTACTGCATTCAGTTTCTTTCTACATGTGAAAAAGGACTGGACATTAAGGAATGTAACAATTTATGGTGTGAAAACTGGAAGTATCCAGCTAGCTCTTGGCTTGGTTCTTTTCATCCCAAACCCACATGTTTCTCAGCCCCTCTGGGGATCCCAGCATTTCCTTTTAAGCTGCTTTAAACATGATTCTGCTTCTCCATCTCTGCTTTTTATATTTTAGAAAGAAAACCCCTGGAAAATGGCTTTCTTGGAGACATTTCCTTTCAGAGACTATAATAGAGCAGAAAATACAATTAGAACAGAAGGCACTGACTGAAGGTTTTATACATTTGTCCTTTAACAGGCTATTTTAACACTGGGAGTAGTATAGCTAAGGCGAAATAGGCTGTAAAATCCATGTAAGAAGCTGGTAAATACCTGAGCTGTGGTTTTGAGTTAACTTTGTACCATCGCGGCAGCAGTGCTACCAAGCTAGCCCAGATGTGTTTGTGAGAATGATGGTAGCATAGCCCAGGGTCTTCCTCTCTGCCAGAGAGACAGTGTCCTTTCTGTGCATCAAACAAGGCATGCCAGGCAATGGCCTGATCATGTCTGAGGCCCCTCAGCTCTTTAAAACATGGTCAGTGGGGAATATGCCATCTGGTTTTAAACTTAGATGGTCATCAAAAAGGTCTGGCACGTGAGTGCTGCTATGGAAGATCTACATTTTAATTTCTTGTGTTTGTTGAGAGTCAGAATGACTAAAGGCAGAAACAATCTAGTGGCAACTGCCTCATTAGCAAACCAGTAATGTGCCTTGTGATAAATGCTGGGATACAAATGTGATCATAATTTAGGATTTCCAGTAAATTCAGACTAATATATAACCAGATAGGAAAAAGAAGCATAAGAATCTTTATTCCAGTGGCTCGTGATCAGCAGCCAGAATTCATCTCAGATTGCTGAATTTTGTGATTAGTTGATGTAGCACCTATAACTTCTTTCACCTTACTCTTCTGGACTTTGATCTTTTCAAACTCTTGAGGTCTGCAGGCCTGGGCAGTCTGCAGAACTTTGCAGCACGTCCAGAAGCAACAGTGGTTAAAGCAGCAGCTCCCTTTGGGGTTCTGTCAGCTCATTCAGGAGTTGATTTTTGGAGGTAGGCTGTGCTATTTGCCACTCTGCCAAGGGAAACCCTAAGTCCAGTGGACATGGTGACCTGTTTTTAAATTTTTTCTGACACCAAACTGTGATTATAAAAAAAAAGAGTGTTGCTCTGTTAGCCTTGAAAGTTTTCCAGGGCGGGGTTAGCATTCCCTGGCTTCTTGTTCTCTAGTCACTGCAAATTTATCCATACTTGGAAGAGAGCAGAATATGTCAGAGCAGTGGTCTTGTCCTCTGCAATTGTGTTCTAGGCCTTACTTCATGTTTCTAACACTTAAAGATGTGGAGCAGTACATTGAATCAGTCTGTTGATGCTTCTGCCTTGAGGTGTTTTGTTTTTTCAGCTCTGGACTTGTACAGATTTTGTTTCAGTGTCTTGATTGTATACATGTAAATTTTGCCTTCTGCTTTGCATGTAGATCTCATGAGGAAGATGGCCAGTAGGCCTCATGTATGTGTTATGTATTTCTAAAGGAGCTTTCTGGTTGATCTGATAAACAGCACATACCTTAGAGAACAGCAAGGGCCCGCAGGGAGCTCTTTGACATCCCTGAACCCTGGGTGAGGTGTTACAGAGCAAGCTAAGGTCATTCCAGAGGTTATGTTTTGATGTTCTGTTTCTTTAGGTCAGCATTAAGTGGAGGGGATTAAGGGATTTTTAGCAGTCTGTGTGAGGGGTCCACTGCTGGGAATAGCCTTGAAAAGAATGTTTGTCATTCCCACTGCCTGCTGTGGGAAAGTCACAGGATCACTGCACCAAGTGCTGGGATTTCTAGAGAGTCTTAAGCAGGAAAGAGCCTGAGGCAAGATACCTCTTTCTTATCTAGCTGTGACATTCTACAGGAGATGCTGTTTTACAGCTTTTTGATTGATTTCTCCTACAATTCTAACTCTAGATTTAGGCAGAGGGAGAAGGGTGGGAAGAAATTAAGCATTTTGTCCAAAGTCTTTCTCTTGGTTTTGCTTATGTGGAATTTAGTTTATAGCTATTTAGATCACAATACTTAGAGGAAAAATTGCTTGCCTTATAATTTGCTCTTTGTCCCAAACCCTGTGTTAATTAACTAGCTCATGCATTCATATGCCTAAGTCATTTTACTCAACCTACTGGTGTTAAAAAGTGATGTCAAAGTGTGGGTTTGGCTTGAGGGAAATCAGTGCAGTGAAACCAGGGGATTCTCTTGGGGCGAGCTGCGAGTCCCAGCTCTGGCACTGCTCACTCTGTGCTGTCATCTGGGTGCGACACCTCCGCTCCCTCTCTCGCAATCCAGCCTGGGCTGTGCACAGGATGCACCCACACAGAGTGAGGCAATGTGGCCACAGGAAGGTTGCACTCCTCCACGTACATTACTGGTGGTGAGAAACAAGTTTTATTAGCTGGTGTGGCTCAGGACTATAAAAGTTTTTCCACTTCCAAGATCTGAACTGGCTTTTGTTTTCATAAAACAGCGTATCACCGAGTCCACAGCCAAAAGGGACTAGAGGTTGAACCTTTTAACAATTCTGTCAGGATTTTAAACATACACATTTTTGTAGCTTCTACTTTGAATATACACCCTGTTATTTTATAGGGATGTCCATGCCTGAAGGTCTCCAAGTCCTTTCAGATTATTAGCAAAATTCTCTGTTGTTGTATCCTTTATCTGTCATCTTCCTTCTGCTTGACTTACCTGTAATGTCTCCCAGTGGCTGACAGCTCTGCAGTCAACATCAAAGCAAAGAACTCTTCACTGTCTTTGCTCTGCACTATACTTACATACCCCAAGTATGATCAGAAATCTTCTGAATTAATTCTGCCTACCAAAGTGTGCCATTAAAGACAACAACAGTATGGCATAAAAGTCTCTGAATCCCAAAAGAGGATTTTGCACGTGAATATTTGGTGAAGAGAAAGGTTCTGATTAGGTTTCTAGCATATTGCGGCTTCCTGATTTTGTATCTTGTATTACTCAAATCATCAGTTACTAATAGCTATTTGTCACAAAATCCCAGTGATATTTCAATAAATGAATTGTATTGCTGGCAAGCATGGTACAAACCCCTGAACAACCAAAAGGAAACAGGTTTGTACTGCAAGACACAGACAGTGGAACCCATCTGGTTCATAGACAGGAGGGTCATTCTTGTCTTTTCATTGCTAATTGTGTTACAGAACTGGTTTCTTTCAACAAGAACTTATAATAAGATAATCTAATTATGAATAATTTTGTTTACCAGACAGTTTTCCTTTGGGAATAATCTAATTGAAGTTTCTCAAAAATTTATCATCTCAGATGCATCCTATAGTTGGTCTCCTAGCACTTATTCATTAGTGCTTCTTTCCTGGTTTAGTTGCTCTTTCTTACCCTTGATGATTGTTCTAGAAGAATAATCTTTCACTATTTTAATGTCCTCCCATTATAAAGACCTATCACTTTAAAGATATAATTCTCTTACTCTTTTCTTATGCTTTCCAGAAGCGCAAGTATTTGAAAGAATACCTGTATTCTTAAAAAAAAAAGTAAGAATGAAGGCTAGAAGGTGTTATTAGAGGCCTGTGCTGCTCCCCATCACTGCAGAATCTGAACATATTCCATGTATAATAGCAAAGCCATTGTGGAGTACCTGTGATCTTCAGGATGTGTTCTGTCTCATCCTTTCACATAATCATAAATGGGAAATAAAATTAGTGTAATAAATTGCTGGCTTTTGCAGATGTGGGATTATTGTATTGGGTTCTTGCCTTTTAAAAAAACAGCATTGCATCTACTGGCATGACACGATCTAGGAATACTATTCCATAACTGTTGTTTCTTTCTGCATCTCCAAGGAAATCTACGGGTTGTTGTTGCAGAAAACACAGCCCTTAACTGCTGTCCATTGCCACATCAGCTCCAGCATTGCAGCAGTGAAAGTGTGAAGTGTGGAATCAGGTCACTCTATGTTCTGAGATGGATGGATGGCATCACCTCCACAGGCTTGCCTTCCTGTTTTCTATTTCTTCTATTTTTAAATTTTCCTCTCTCTCATTATTTCAAAATTAAGCCACATGAAACCTGCCCCCAAATATCTGTCTGCTGACCAGTGCTGTTAAATGCTGGTGCCAGAGAAATGAGTCTGGCCTGACCGGACTAATTAAGTTGGCCAAGGCACTTGAGACAAGCTCAAAGAGTTGCAGTGGGAAAGGGAGGGAGAAACACCAATTTCTTATATGCAAGTATTAAAGGAAACCAGCTGCTCCAAAATACCCTTGGTTAGTGACTGTCTCCACAGGCAGTCTGCTAAGGGAGCAATATCTGGAGCTTAGTAAAGCTGACTTTTTAAAAAGCAGTACTTGAAAAACAAGGATCCATGTTTTATTTTTTTTTTAATCCACTCCCCCTTTATAGTCGTTTGCTTTCACCCTAGCTTCTAACAAATTATACTTTTGGCTTCTGCAGCCTTTTTGCAAGACTGTTAAAGGGTACATGGGACCATCCTAGGAGGAGGACCCTACACAAGTTACTTTACCCTCAGGGTAAGAGCTATGTGCTAAAGCCCTCTTCTGGTTTTGAGCAATTGAAGCAGCACTGGACTGCTTCAACTCCAGAGTTTTTACTGTTGTTGCTGATTTTGTGTGCTTTGTTGATTATGCTGCACCACTTCCATCTTTAAGTTTTTTCTGGTTTTTTAGACAAAAAAGACAAATAACACTGGTTTGAAAATGGAACCAACAGCAAATGTGAAGCCGAAAGTCCTGTGTCTTCCTTTGCATGTCATTACTGAAGGATCAAAGAGACTTATGTTTCATGTCTTGTCCAATATCTCTTATAAGCTAGCTACTAATTTTTGCAAGTGCTGGTAGATCCTATCTCTTAGCTGAAGTCCAGCGTGAGTAACTATATTCTATCTAAAATTGCTCTGCAGTTTGATTTGAACATGTTCTTGACTTCCCATGTTAAATTGTGTGGCCCATGGATTGCCAAATGGCAAGTGCCAAATCTTAGCTCTGTTTCAGATGTGCAAACTCTCTGAGAAAGAGGAGAGGGAGTGTTTGTCCCTGTAAAATTAGTTGTTGGTGCTGTTCCCTATGGCTCTTCATAGAGTCCAATACACACCATCATTGCAATGAGAAAGGAATACAGTGGGGAGTATCCAGCTGAGATTTGTACGTGATCAGTTGTAATGAAGAAACAAAGTTGGTGGACACACAGTCTTACCAGAATTCCTCCTACAGCTGGGCTTTGTATTGCTGAGTCCTCACAAAGAAAAATGGCTTCTATCCTTTTTCCTTCTTTTTTATTTTTTCTTGCTACTGCACCAAAAAAAGGTGCAAAGGGAAAAGAATGACTCGTTTTTCAACATTACATTAGGTTTTTCTGTATCTGGCTGAAGGTCTTCAACTAAATAAAGATCATGAAAGCAAGATAGGGAGTGAACAGGACTTCCAGAAGAGATGTTCCAGCAACTGCTTCACTATTTTCTTATTTAAGAGACCTGAGTGTAAGTCCCTTCTCTCAGGAGATTGTCTACAGTAGGTAAGTGGCTTTGCTTTTCTGCACCTCAGCTCATCAGCTGCACAGTAAGGCTGAGAGCATTGCCTTGCTAGAGCTTGCTGCAGTGAATACCAGCTCACCCTGTTTTCAAGGGGAAATCCACTGGCTGGATATCACTGCAGCACTGGTGCTCCTCTTTTTTTCTGCTGAGAATGTTGGACTGTGGTTCTAGCAAATGCTATTCCAGACTTTACTTGTTTCTTACTTCTCTAGACAGAGACTGTTAAGAAAGGGAGAGACCCAAGCCAGTGTGGTGGTTCTTTTTCAAAGAACTGGTGCAAGAGTTAGCATTTTGGGCAAAGTGTGAGGGTGTTTGGGCTTTTGCTTGCTATTTCTCTTACTCCACAGAAAGTGCTGCAGATTCTTTGTATGTGTGCGCACAGTGGGAGAACATGCCCAACTGAGATCCAAACACAAATGAAACAGAACTTGGAAAGTTCAAAGTTGACACAGTCCAAGTTCTTGCTACTTGGGAAAGAAAAAAGCTCCTCTACTTTTCTTTTATTAAAACAAACAAACAAAAATCCCAAACAAACAGTAAAAAACCAAAACAACTCCCACCCCGCTCATCTTCCTTTTAAAATCTATGCATTTAAATCAGCACACTGCTCTTGGAGATGGAAGAGAGAGAGAGTTCTATTCCCAAAGCCTGTTTTTAATCATCAGATGAATTTTGAGAAAACCTCTGAACATTCAGCACTTGTGGTCAGTTTTCCCTGCCCAAAAAATGAGTGGTTTTTGCAGACATTCCATAAACACAGGAAGCTTTGACTGTGTCTCTAAAAGATAGGGAGACAGAAAAGTAAAATACACACAATACAAAGGCAAAGCTAAACTTGCCATGATAGCTCAGAGGAGTGTAGTCCAGAAGTCTGACTCTATAGCCAGAGCCAGATGTTTCAAACAGAATATCCCAAATCTGTAAAGTACAATTCTAACATAACCTGCCTATGTTTTAGATTTCTTTTTAATTACTAATTTTCCTCCCTGAAGCCCGGAACTATATTCTCTTTGAGTCTCTGGTTTGATTTTGTTTCTTTGGAGGGGTAAAAGGGGCAGCATAAAGAGCTGATAAACTGTGGTGTGAAGAATTCCCATGGTGTTTAGCTTCCTGATCATCTCATAACTGGTTTTCATTTTTATCTTACAAAATATTAGCCTCAGTTTTATCTTCAGCAGGAAGTTTCATGGATTCGTGTTTTATCCAAGTTTTCACAAAATCCGTTTTTCATCTGTTTTAAAATTTTTGTCTTCCAGCTCCTTACTGAGTGTCTCGTTTTTCTTCTAAAGTAAGAGTAGCTAAAAAGAATTTCCTGATTATCTTTTCCTGCACCATTTGTTATTTTTATATATCCTAATTGTTGTTAGTTTCCTTTATAAAGGAAACGCTTAAGTTCCTTTCATCCATGGGGTTTTTTAAAGAGAAGTCTTTACTTCTTTCAATTCCCTCACCAGTCTTTCTCCTCAGCTTTGCTTCTGCCCAGTTGCTCACCAGAACTGAAGCCACAAAGAGAGATGAAGGTATCCCTTGCACTTTCAAATAGCCTTTTAATATTGTAATTATTGTCTTTTCCACTTGAGTGTTAACCTTTCTAACCTCATCGGCCCTATGAACAGAGATTTTAACAGAACTGTCAGCAGTTAGCCACCCGAGCAGTCAGTTATTAAAAAGTGAAATTCAGAACATTTTTCCCAAAGTACATTACTTCTCTTTGAAAAGTGAAGAATTTGCCTGATGTTAATCTGTCCAGTTTTTTCATTTCTACACAGTTAAAATTACAGGAGAGAACCTTTAACTGAGACATCTCTAACACTTTAGGATGGTTTCTGTGAATAAATTGTCATTGTTGGAATAGCTGAATCCAAAGGCTTTTAATCATTCTGAATTTAGGATTATGAATCAGAATAATGTCATGCTTTTTAGAATCAGTATTCTTTGACAACCTTCCTAACTTTTAATTGGTTTTCTGAAATTCTCTGTTAATATGATTTCTCCCTACACAGATCCTCTCATCATTGTCAGCCTGTTTGTCAACAGAAAACCTGTTCCAGAAGTTTTTGTTCTGTGGAAATGTTTGATACTAAAAAAATTAATCAAAGGAGACAAACCCCCCCGCCCCCAGATTTTGAAATCCTCAGCACAGTGAAAAAAAATAATAAGTATCTTTCATGATATTATATAATATTGGTGGTATTAAAATAGCAATGGAAAACAAGAAGAAAACCGTTTTACTTTTACTAACATATATTCCTGCAGATGGTTCAGATTTCCACTGCACTCTTCTGTGGTAAATTCCTCTGTGAAAAGTTTAGTTACTATTTCATCAAGAGAGGGCTCCTTAATTTTTGGTGTGGTTTTGTTTTACCCCAACTGCTCTGTGTTAACAAAGACAAGTTAAAATATTGTATGTTCTATTGCACTCTACAATTAGGAATTATAACATCTAAAGTATTGTGTTCAGTAAAAATCCTCTATAACATATCATTATTGGGTTTATGCTGAAAGCTGTTTCATTTGGTTTGGTGAAACTCTCTATTAGCATCCCACTTGGTTTCCAGTTAAAATCTGCTTTTGATGTATCCCTGCTCCATCCTTCTGCTTTCTCAAATCAACTCAATCTGAAACCTGGAAATTCCTGTCCCATGACTAATGGACACTGATGCAGCTCCTCCCTGCAAGCTCTGCTCTCTGCTCCTTTGGGTGTGCTTTGAAACTGGTCAATAATAAGGAACAAAAGACTCCTGGCCCTCCACACTGTTTTATTAAACTTGCTGGCATGGTAGCTTTAGCACTGTCCCTGTTTTCAACCTTAAGCCACATGTGGTAAGTAAAGAAATACTGTGTTTTTCCAGTCAGTGTAGTCAAATGGCAACATAGTGTGTAAGCTGCAAATGTTACAGTGGTTCAAGTGATGTACACTAAAAGCTCATCTAAAAGGGAACTCTGAAACAGCTGTTCTTAAGGAAACTGTCAGCAACCTTGGAGAATTCCCTGCTGGTACTCAAATGTCATCCGACCCCACCAGGTAAAAGCTAAAAGTGATTTATAGTGGGTTTTTAAAATTGAAAGCATGCAGTGTCTTTGCATCCTTTATTCTGCTGAACCATTTTCTTCAGCAGTGTTTTTGGCCAGTTCATACATCACAAGCTTCTGTGGGAGATGTAGGCAACCCCTGTAAAGGCAGGGTGCAGATTTTCAAAGGCAGAAATGCAGCAGTGAGACCCCCCTTTCACTGGGAGCAGCTGGTTCCCAGTGGAACGAGATGTCTCTGTGCCACCAGTGTCCCTGAACCCAAAAGGTTTTCACCCAGTCCTGTAGTCCTGTGGTTTTGCATATGCAGAGCTTGGGGTTCTGTGGCCAATGATCACCCATGTTGGTGTTACTGGCAGATACTGGATCTTTTTCTTGAAAATTAATGGGGTTTTGTTTAGGTAGTCAGTGGNTTTTTTTTTTTTTTTGGCGTGTGATAATTAGGCATGGATAATTAAATACAACATTTTAGCAACTTTGTGGAAGTAAAGGACTAAAGGACCAGTATGAATAACTATTGCAGCTGTCAACATTTCTATGCTGTTTTGAGGGGATTAATATGTAACCACAAAAATTTGTTCCAGGCAGACACTTGGCATTAAAAGATGCAGTCCAGGATTTTTTTTTTTCCTTACATTTGAATTTAATCCATGAGGCCATTTTTAAGTAGGAAAAAGACTTTGTTTTTGAAAGTTCAGATTCCTGGCATAGTTCTGGTTTCAGAGGGAATATTTAAGGAATGAACAAGGGCCACAGGACTCTGCCTCCTATTTTGCCCCCTTTCTGCCTCTCTTCATCAAACCTGTTTCGTGTTGTTATGTTCTTGTGCTCTGTCACAGCCTGTGATAGGAACAGATAAAAGTGTACTTCTAGGTTTATTCTTCCTCATTTTTCTCTTTCACTCAATAAAAGCCCGTGACTGGTTATGGCTATTGACTCTCGGTAGCAGCTGAGGGCTTCTTTGGGAACTTCTGGAAAATCTCATCTTGGTTATGTATTCTATACTCAGTGACTGCTTCCTATGCCCACATGGAAAATAAATTAAGCACCCTGTGTCCTGAAAGTTGCCATCTTTCCCCAATCATCATTATTGTCTTCCAACAGACAGGTTTTCAGCTATTTCTGCAGTAAATGATTTATTGTGAAGACAGGAGAGCAGAAATCCATCTAGTCCCAATGCTTTTGCAGTCATGTTTCTACTGCCAAATTTCTGCTATTCTGGGGAGAAAAAATTTAGCATTAACATAGCAAATGGTTCATCTTAATTTAAAATAATAAGGGAAGCCAGAAGAGGAAGAAGGAGAATGTTTAGAATGTTAAAAAAATACCTTTAAATTAGAGAGAGATTAAGAAAAAGAGAATTAGGAAATTTCCTTACTTATAAATTACTCCCTGAATGGAGGGTTCACTGAAAATTTTGTGAGTTGCAGAATGCTCAGCTGGCAGGGAAAATCACTCAGTGACTTGTTCATTTTTCTTTTTATCTTGAGTGTCTAGTTTTGCTTTAAAAATAAATAATAGTGTGGGTTCTATGTTGAATTCCAGTACTGAGTAACATAAACCCTGAGGGCTTCTTGTAAATTCAAACAAAAAATGTGTCATGAGGCAACAACTAATCCACTATTCTGGGTCCGAGTTTTGCTTCACACATTGCCTGTGAACTGAAGACTATTACTTGTTACAGTTACGCTGGCTGTGGTGTAAAATGGGCTTTTGCAGCCCTAAGACCTGAGAAAGAAAATGCACTGAGGGCTGAGTGCTCATATTTGAAACTTAAGAGAGGAAGAGCAGTCCAGTACTCCCCGTGTTCCTCAGTCCCAGCGTGTGCACGTCGGCTTTGGCACAGATTGCTCGGACTGGCCCTGGCAAAGATGACCAGAGGCTCAGGTAGTCTCATGCCTTGTTAGTCCAAGTTTCTTGTCACCAGCTGTATTCTCTCAAAGACAAGGCTCTCTTAAAAGATTTGGTGTGATTCTATATGGTTTCTAGTTCCAGGGATTTTAATGAAGTTCATGTAATTGTTTTTTAATTTTTAGTAAAATTTTCTCCCTTGAGAATTTTATCCCTTGATACTGATGATAAGATGTGCTTTATAGAAATAAGTAGGATATATCCTTGCTAACAGCAATGTAGTGGAAGATAGCAATATTCTTAGTTGTGTACAGTTCTCACAGTGCTTCACAAATATCAATTTTTCAACCTGTTTTAATTTTTTTCACAGACTCAGAACTAGAGGCACAAAGCAGGTAAGTTACATGGCAAAGGCACTCACTGGGAATCAGTGATAAGCCCTCATTTAGAAGAGGGTTCCTTCCTTTTATTTAATCTCTACAATGTTACATGAGCTTTTATAAAACTTCTCTTTTAATTAAAAAAATCATGTAATGCTTTTAGAAATCCAATCCATTGAAACTATTTATTCTGTCCTTTGTTTACTGTATTTAAATTTAAAGGACATGTTTCAAAGCTGTTATGAAATTTGGCACTGTCATTTACTGAACACATTATTTATTTGGGGGGAAGAAACCAAAATATTCTCCCCCAAACATTTTGTTGGAATTCTTGAGAGCTGAAGGTCTTCATGCTCTGAAAGCAGTTGTTAAACAGAATAAACTGCATGCAGGAAGTAGTGAAATTTAATATCATACAAAGTTCAAAAAGAATAAAAAGAAACTTAAAGAGCTTATTCTCAACACCAAGCTCCTGTATTAATACTAAGAATTGATTCACCTCAGGTAGGAGGCGGAAGGATCCCATTCTTTTTGTTTTAAAATTGTTTTTTGACTAATATTAAATATTCCATACATAGTATTTCAGACCAAGTTATTTTTATCGTATCCTTTTTTAACATACGGTGCAGGAGTATATTATTTTCCCTGTATGTAGAGCACTCAATAGCCAGAATTAGGTATTTCATGCATGCATCCATCCCAAGGCTGTATTTTGCAGAACAGGGGAGGTTCTGCAAATACCCTGTTTAATTAGAAAAGCCAATGATCAGGTCTGCTGTGCAGAGAATAGCCCCATATTTGCAATCCCAGTTTCAGCTGCAAGCAGGCTGCTGAGTCTATGTTGGCCAGCATAATACTATGCAGAGGTACTAAGCAGAATTTGGTCCTGGCAATGCTGTAAGTGCTAATTAGAGTTTGTACCTTTGGGTACTGAAGCATTTAAACATCTTTCAGTTCTGACACTGACTTGTCTGACACTTGCTTGGGGATTTTTACAGGGTGCTCATTATGTGATACATAAATGCCCAAAGGATCTGTAAAGTGAACTGGGTAATAAGTGATGCTGTGGGAGGAAGAAAAAATAAATAATAACCATACCAGGAAGTTCTGAATATATCATTGTCTTAAATACAGGAAATGCAGTTATACCCTGGAGTATTGCAGAAAAAGGCATCTATATCTTGCTTTACATCAAAGTATTGTGGGAAGAATTTAGAGTGAACGAGAAGGGCTCAGGTGAAGCATACAATATCCTTTAGTGATTTGAATGGTTGTAGACAACAGAATGAAACCAGTGCTCTGCTTTTGCAATGAAAATAACATGCAAAACAATCCTGTTTTGTGCAACAGCCCTGACCAAAAAAGTGGTGTATTGCTTTTCTAATTCCAGTTAAGGAACTGCTCAGCGTGTACCCCACCTTCTGACGCAGGATTAATTTTAGCAAACCAACAGATCTTAAAATGCAATTTACCTGTTAAACACTCAAATTGAAATACATTACAAAATGTTTTAAAAGTCACACTTTTTTCTTTAGTATTCACTTGTCATCAGGGTGCACTTGTTACCTATCTGCTGAATGTTACTGGGCTTGTTAATAAAAGCAGGAGCAATGAGCAAACACTGCCAGATCTTGCCTTAAAAATCCTTCAGGCGATCGGGGTAATAGCCAAAAACTAAAAGCTGCACATAGAGAAGTTGAACCGGCAACCTGTCAAGAATCCAAAAACTGCCTCTGTTTTAGACTTGCAGTAGTTGTCAGTTTTAACAAGGCCTTCAGAAGGAGTAGCTACTGGGATGCGGAACCCTCGTTACATTGGTGATGAAATGAGTCAGAATGTTCCACTCATGAGTCCCACTCATCTCTGTAGCTTAGATGAATGAGTCCAGAATATCTAAATCTTACTAACACTCAGCGGTTGCGTGTTTTGAAGTCTTGACTCTGGAGCTGTGTGGAAGAGGGAAGGTTGTGAGCAGCCTTCAGTTTCATCAGGATTTGTTTTTGATGTGCTGGTGTTACAATGTGCAGCCTTTGTGTTAGAAATCATCATCTTTCCTCATAAACTGCTCAACTGAAATTGCAATCAACAAAGTAAAACTTCTGCAAAAAGGCCACTGGGGAATTGTGGCTCTGGTTAAGCTCACTGCTGCCTGCACTGGGAAGGTGTGCGGGTGATTCAGCCACGAGCTTCCAAGAGTCATCTGGCAGAGGGGTCTGGTAACAGTCCAATTGTTTGCTAAGCTTGTTGTTCCTGTAGACAAATTAATGTTAAAATAGCTCCTAATGAAACTTTAGCTCCTGGCTGGCTCCTAGGCTATTTTCCAGTTGTAGCAGCTATGCCATTTGAGTGCCAGTTTTCAATTCTACTTGATTACCAATTCCTGCAGACCATAGGATGGTTGAGATGGATGTTAAACACTCTGACAGGCAGAGGATTACCACTTCCAGCGGGTTTATTGTTGACACTTGCAAACTGCTGCTTTGCCAGCCACTGTTACAGTGCCAGTGAGGAGCTGGAAAAGGTGTGACACCAGGTTCGGGACAGATTTCAGATTAATGTATTGCTCAGTAAAACTGACTGAAAATTTGAAATACAGAGGCCATTTTACCTTCAGAATGAAAAGGAGCTGTGAGCTCCAATTACCTGCAATGACTTTAATGCTTGAAACTGGCACCTGCATGCTGAAATATGCATGCTGTGATACACTGCATTAACTACAATGTACCTTTGTGATGTGTATGCAGAGACTGTTCTCTCTGCTATTGCTCAAGGGCTGTTGTGTGGCAAGCCCATGGCAGTCTTGTCTTCAACAACCTTGTGTAGCTTTCCGACACAAATGGAAAGCCATTAATTTTGGCATCATGGTATGTGAGATAATTTTAACTAATTCAAAGATAGTTTTTCTCTGAAGAAAAATAGTATTCTTCATTGAATTTGTCAACTTTTTATTTCAGATACTTTCTGGTAATTTGGTTCTTACACTACAACATAAAAAATACGTCTTCTGAGGTTTGATGATTTTAGATTCAAATCAAGATTGATTCCAGGAAAACAATCTGGGAATTTGTTTTCTCTGTTTCATTGGGGCAGGGAGCAGTATGTAAAAGTAAATTATACAGACCCATGAGTTCTGCCCAAATAGTTTTTCATAGCAACAATAGCATGAAGATTAATGAGAACGTCAAGTAATATCTTTAACAATAAAACATTACCTGCCAAGTAATTAATGAAATGTTTCAGAGAAAGAAAAGGGAGCTAATGAGAGGACAGATTAGTATGTATTTGTTATTCCTGTGGATTGGATTTCTTGTGTTTACTACTGCTGAATCTCATCTGTCATGCTAATAACATATCAAGTTGCAAAGACCTCAGAGATACAAAATGCATGTTTGCTATCAGGGACAGCAGGAAAGACCAAGATAAGGTTGTTGGACACATGGAGATAGATGTCAGGAGAGAGTTTGCACCTGGGCTGCACTCTTATTTCCTGAACTGGGACTAAACATGTTCACAGCTCTCTTGCTGTGGCAGCAGGTCTCAGGTGTACAAATAAAAGGTCTGAAGTGAAGGGGATAAAGTGTTACTTGTTCTGCTACATGATGAATGGTTGTTTATAAGATAAGGCTGCATGCATCTTTCTTCCCTTTCTCTTCTCTCAGAAAAAAGACTCAGATCAGAGGAAAAGAACTCCTCTGGGTTTCAGTAGACAGTTTTTTCTTTTATTTTTAAATGTTTGTTTGTTTAGGGATTTTTTTCTTCCCCAGTGGGTCTGCTTTTGATGGCAATAAGCAAATTTTGGCCAGACCTGCCAGGGTTGGCTGTTGACAAAAACTGACACTGTTTGAAGGCACAGTAAGTTTGGTTCTCAGGATCTTCCCACCAGAAAGGTGAATATACAGATCAAATAAAAAGTTTCCTGACTTCCAGAAATAACCTCTTTACTTCCTAGGCTTATATAATGAATTTTCACAGCTTAATTACTTGTTTATTTTCTTGAGGTATACACACAGTTTGATTGAAACAGAATAATTCCTGAAGGTTAAGTGTAATATTAACTCTATTTGCTATCAGAAAATTTGCTTTTCCCAGAGCCAAATTCACACAGCAGAGGTTTCCCATTCTGCTATTTCTTCTTGGTAGAAATCTCTTAAGACCTCTGTCTAAATTCCTAGATCATCAGTCATAGGCAGATAGGTTTTAGGTTGTATGAATGTGGACATATTTTCCTACATCCTGTCCAAATTCAGATTGATGCTTTGATGTGTGACAGCTGAGAACCTCCACAAGACAAAGCTAAATCCTGTCAGGAGAGGAGCACTCACATGTACAGCCCAGCAGCTTCTGCTCATTACTGCAGCAGCTTTTCTTTTTTCCTTCTGTGCTGCAGGAGTTGCTACTGCTGTATGAACTGCTATGAACTCTGATATATGAATTCAGGACATTCCTAAAACACTTGAACTTTTCCCAGCTGCGGCCAAGAGAAGGGAAATAGCTGTCTGCCCTGATATTCCTCTACAGCATCTCTCTACTGCTGTATCAAGGGGTGCACATCAGAAATATAATCAGGTTTCTTGTTTCCTATTTTTCATTCCTGCTCTGTTCTGGTATCTTATGTTGCTGTACCAGTAAGATCAGCAACACAAATCTGTTAGAGGTATGCAATGGTAATTGCTCTTTGTTCTGCCAAGGGAAAATGCCCAACAAAACTGCAAAGCCAAAATTCACCTTGTAGTCTTGTAGATGTGGCAGTAGATGTTACAACGATAGTGTATTTATCTATATATAGCTCAAAGCACCAGCAAATGAACTGCTTCACAAGGATGGAACTCTGCCTTTGAAGGTATTTGCCTTCTTGTTGTCCACAACTTTTTCTCAATTTGCATTCATTAGAACTGGGTCTGATATCATTTGGCATAGTGTAAATGAGAGGAGATCACAAAATTTAATGCAATTTCTGCACCACTGTAAGGTCATTACTGGACTCTCACCAGGAGAGTTGCTTCTTTTTGGATTTGCTGATTCACAGTTCTTTTCAGTTTGGGTAGAGTGATCTTAGTATTTCTTTTTTTCCCCCCGCATTGCATATAAACTGCCCTTTTCTGTTACTCATCCTCTTCACTGTTCTTCTTTTCTCTTGCATAATACCATACTCAAAATCAAAGTGGACTGGCTATTCTTTTTCAAGACTAGTTTTTGAAACACTTATTTTATAAAATAGAAGATTACTGTAGTCAGATTTAAGTAAGTGACTTGAGACTTCACTGAGTGGAACATAAATCCAGCATATAAATACAGATAAACAGTTTTAAATGATCTATTAATCTTTTCTTTGGTCTGAAACTCTCTGACGCTATAAAGAGAAGGATGTAGCAAGACATCAAGAGTAACCTTTGGGTTTTGTCTTTCTGTTACTTGTTTTTTATTTTTTTCAGAGAATGACTTTAGTAATTCATAACTACTAGCTAAAGCAAATCTGATTTTAAAAGGAAGCACAATACAAAAACTTGGGAGACATGTTTGCTCAGATGAAATCTAGTGAATAACAGTGGTGCAATTAGAGTGGAAGGAGTCTTAGGGGAAAAATAAAAAAGACCTTCTCAGAGCTATTTTAAGATCTTAGGTCATGAGTTAGGTCATGAGCTTCTAGGCATCTGGTGTGGTATCTGAGTAGACCCTCAGATTATAGATCAGGGCAGGTGCAGAAGACTATGCTATAAATACTTTTATCCTTAAGGAGTTCAGTAGTTTCTTGAACAACAAACCAAACAGAAACATTAGTTCTGAAAAGGAAAATTACTAAAATAATTTAAAGCTTAATTTTCCAACAAGTAATCCCATAGTTCTTAATTACAAAGCTAAACTGCTCTCCACCATTACCTGGGAAATGTTACAGAAAACCTTTTACAGGCTTACAGCATATGTTAAGCATGACTGGCATGTTCTGGAGTATTTCTGTACTCATTTGCTGCATACTGAGCTGTGCAGAGAACTGGCCATCAGGATTCCTGCCTTCTATTTTAGGGCCTTCTCTTGCCTTACAGCTGGAGCATAGATGACCAATTTCCCCAGGGAAAATTTGCTATTTTTATGCTTCTTTTAGAAATATTGTCCTTCACTTTCTTTAGTGCAAAGTTCTTGGAGATTCTTACAGGATAAAATACACTGACTCTATTAGTAAAACCTGCGTGATTTCATCAGCATTGTTTTATTTGTTCTTCTAGGTGAATACAGATGTTTTCAATTTCCTATTTTTTGATAATATCCTACACTCATGTTGCTGGCTTGGCTCCCTTTGTCCAAAAGGAACATTCCTTTACCAGGGCAGCAGAGGTCCCAGAGACCTTTGAGAAATTGGTTGTATTTAATTTTTATTTGCCTCCCTGTGAGGGAACACTCCACTTTTCAAATGACACATAGAGGCCTATGAGTTCACTCTGACTGACCTAACTTGAATCCTTAATAGTCATTTAGGAGGGATGTTTAATATAACTGGCAGAACCAGTTGTTTAGGTGTCATTTCCTGTATATTCCTTAAAAATAAAAATAAAAAATAAAAGAGATCTAGGAGAAGAAGTAGGAAAAGCAACTCCAAGGGCATGTTTGAAGTTTTTCCAAGTGATTATGTCCACCTACCCTTTCATTTATTACCAGAATCAACCCCCTATGACCAACCAAATCTATTCCCAAAGAGCAGATCCTCCTCAAGGCAAATTTCTGCCTATGTCAAGGGATAGGTGACATGACAGAAACATCACTGTATCAGCAAGTCCCAGCCTTACTCTGGGAAATTGTACTGTATTGTCAGTAAGCCTGAAGTGTGGCATCACATGCTCACAGGAGGAGTTGTGAATTTCAATACCAGGTATCCTTTCCTGGTGCTTTGAGTTGGCTGTCTTGATTTTCTAAAGTGTGCAATTAAATTAACAGAATTCAAAATGAGTTCAGTAGGTACTCCCCAGAAGAAAGTGAAACTGCTGCTAGGCAGTTCCTGCATCATTTGTCGATGAGATGACATGAGATGAGATGAGATGAGATGAGATGAGATGAGATGAGATGAGATGAGATGAGATGAGATGAGATGAGCCCCTGAGAAAAATAAAAGGTAACAAGTAACATTAGAGAATTGGTATTATGTCAGAAGAACAAAGTTTGTGCTACCTTCTCTCTTCAGTATGTAAAAATAATTTGTATACAATCTGTCTTCACATATCAATTAAAGAGGGAGAGACTATACAAGCTATTTCATTTCTAAGCCTACCTTTCTTGGCCAGCTGGAACAGAAATTTCCAAGTAATTGCAATTGTTAATGAAAGATATTTCAAGCATGTTAATACATGTCTGTACTTTCCATACTCTCTCCAGGAGGAAAAAAAAATTAAATCACCGTCAGCCAGTTCAGCCCCATGGATACAGGTCATCTTGCTATAAACAAAGCTTATTAACTGGACATTTTCATGTAAGTAGAACCTCAAGATTTTTTTTTCCTGTGGAGATGATAGGATACTTCAGGTATTTTTTAAAAAAAACTTTGAGTTCCTTTCCTTCTGCCCATATCTGATATTTTCTCCTGTATCGTAAAGGCTCCCATGTCACGGCTAACATTCTTTTAGAAAAACGGAGCTGCACAGGCATTCTTTTAAGAGCCCATCAGCACCACTCCCAAATTAGCCTGACAGGGTACTGTTTGTTTAATTTCACAAGACATTTGGTTTCCCCAAAGTGAGAAGAGCTACCTACCTCAGTGAATTCCCAGCCATGATACTCTGTGCTTTTTAAGGCATCTTTTGTGGCCGAGTAAGTTCTCCTAAACTAGGGTCAGAACATACTGATACATTTAACAATGCAGTCAGGTTGTTGAACAATATGTAACTAGGTATCTTTTAAATATTCACTGTACTTAACTCAGAAAGGCCCTAATCTGTTCTAATTGACTATAGTGTAAAATCAGGGTAAGTGCAAAGAGAAAAATTACGCTTTAGAGTTGGTCGCAACTAAATCTGCAGACTTTTTCAATACTCTCTTGTATTGTGTTTTAAAACATTCTGTGGCAGTGCAATCTTCTACTCAATAATTTTTACCATTATGGTTGTAGTAGTTTGGTTATTAAACCAATGCAGTGAGAAATCATCTTTTCTTTAAGTGGGCATAAGGAAAGCTGCTACTTTGACAGTGGACTTCTGCTCCCTAGGAGCAGTACACATGAATCCCCGTGCCTAGCTGTGAGCCTCTCCGAATTTTGTATAGTTCCTATGTGAATTTAGAGTATGGCCTTTCTGAGGCCCTGAGGAAGCTAACTGTTGGTCTGAACCCTCATCAGGGGGCTTTGCTGTCTTGTAGAGCTGAAGCTTCGTGGTGCGGCTTGTTTAAGCTCTCCAGGAGCTGGCCTCCAGGGCCTGCAAATCCAGCCCTTACTGCCCTGGCACGTACCACGGGCCAGAAGCTGTAGGACGTTCCCTCCTCCTGCAAAGGAACATCAGTTCAGCTGATCCAGTGACAGCACCAGGGAGGAATTTTCTGCTACAAGTACTGAGTGTAGACAAAGAGGTTGCCTAATTTTCTCTTTGTGCAACCCAAACCCTGTGGGACTCATACACATCCCTGTACTTTCTATGCTGTACAAGAGAGCGTGCATCCTGAGCAAGACACAGCACGTTGTGTCTTGCTCACTCTGCTGATGAGACTTTGAGAGACCCGCCAGAAGTGAATAGGTCTCCACTTAATTACATGTTATTTTGTTAATTGTCTATTTGCTGCTGTCACTCGCTGCATTACAAAGGGTGCAAGTCACCTCTGCAGCTAGTTTCCCTGCCCCAGCTTTTCGTGGGCTCCATCCCTCGCAGCTCCGGGTGCCCCCGGCAGGGCATGGCCCCATCACTGTCCCCGTTGAGGGGCGCAGTAGGTCTCGTCCGCCTTTTCAGTTCGCTCTTTGCGTCCTTGAATGTGCAATACCGAGGCACGTCTCCCTGCAGGGCCAGGAGCCCCGGCCAGGTACTGCAGAGGAGAGCGGTGCACTTGGGAAGCAGGCAGCCGCTGGTACCTCCGCTCTGTCCCGGCACTGCCCTGCGGGTCAGGGTCGCACCTCAGCCCCTTCCCCTCGGTGTGAGTCCGGCGGAAGCCCTGCCCTGCCCTCAGCCTTGCCCGGGTCTCGCTGCCAAGTCTGGGCTTCGTGCTCGGCGGTGCGCGGGCCGGCCCAGCGCCCCGCCGCCCGCCTTTGCTGCAGCCTGGCTGTCGAGTAGAGGTGCCCCCTCCTCTTCTCCTCCTCCGGCTGCCGGGGGAAGGTCTCCGAACGCATTCATTCCGTACGTGCATGCGGTTAACCCCTTACTGCCTGCCCTGCAGCCCCGCGCCCAGCAGCCCCGCGCCCAGCAGCCCCGCGTTCCCCTGCCGCCTGGTGCGATCGGCTCCGCCACCCCCCTGCTGGGGAACAGATTGATTTCCACGGGTGGGGACGGCTCCAGCACAGGGCTGGTGTCACCCAGGCGCCCCGCCCGCTGCGAGCAGCCTACGCGCCCGTCTCCTCCGCTCCCCGCGCTCCGGCTTGCTGCCTTATTTTTTTTTTCCCAGGAGTAGCAGCGAAATGTCCCGTCCTGCCTATTTGGAAATGGGAACAAATTGCTCCCCCGCCTTACCTCGCCCATCGCATCCCATATATAGTCATATCTACGGTCAAATGGCAGACGGCAGCGAATGGGAAGGCTGCGCCTCCCAAAAAAACCCGGGGGGCAGTGAGAGAGGGAAAGGGGTAGGGACGAAAGGAGGAGGGAGGGAGGGAAAAAAAAAAAGCCCTTTCCAAAAAAGTATTGGATGTCTTGAGGAATGCAGTCAGCCCCCTGGGAAAGTACATATCTGTGAGGCACTCCTGCCCGCCGCTTGCACTCGGCCGACGCCCCGTCCCGCACGGATCAGCCCCGCCGCCCGGCAGCTCCGCTCCGCTCCCCCGGGGGCCGCGCCTGCGTCCGGACTTGGGGCCGTCCCGCAGCTTTTCAAGTTTTTCTTTCGGGAGCAGTTCGCGCGGGGACGCGCCCTAGCCCACCGCCACCATGGATGCCATCAAGAAGAAGATGCAGATGCTGAAGCTGGACAAGGAGAACGCCTTGGACAGAGCCGAGCAAGCCGAAGCGGACAAAAAGGCAGCGGAGGAGAGAAGCAAGCAGGTCTGCACCGAGGGCCCGGGCGCAGCCAGCGCCGGGGCGCAAGTCTTTACAGACGACTGATCTCTTTTTTTTTTTCCTCCTCCCCTCTTCTTCCCCTCTCGCCGTACCTTGTTGTATTCCACCCCCGCGCCCTGCAGAACTGGTTGAACTTTCCCTAAGGCAGAGCTTCAGCCTGGCAGCCGCCGGCTGGAGGTTTCCGGGGGCGCGGCAGGAGGTCCTTCCCCGGTCCCCACCATTCCGGCTGGGGAGCAGGGCCCTGGGACAGCCGCGTGGCCTCTGTGCCTTTGTCATAGGGGGACGGCTTAGAGAGGCTGCCAGGAACACCTAGTTAGCACTGGACAGATGTGCTGCGATTTGGCAAAGGACAGTTAAAGCTGTGTTCCCCACTCCAGCATCACTCAGCAGACTTGTCCAATTCCAGCTGCCCCCCGCCCTTCTCCAGACTCATGTCCCATTTTTTTGTCCTTCTCCAACCCCGCTCCTTTACACCTGGGGCTTTATTCGATTCGGGGAGGGGAACACATTGTTTGCACGTTTCTGGGAGATCCTGAAGGAGGGAGGAAGGGGGAGTGATGTATAAATCAATTTCCCACTTTTCTTAGCCCAAGGAGAAACATATTTGTGCGTTATATTTCCTCTTGTGCACCTAGTTAGAGGATGACATTGTGCAATTGGAAAAGCAATTGCGTGTGACGGAGGATTCAAGGGACCAAGTGCTGGAAGAGCTACACAAGTCTGAGGACAGCCTCCTCTCCGCAGAGGAGAATGCTGCCAAGGTATCGTGCCCTTGCTGCAAGCAAAGAGGATCTAACTGTCTCTCCTCTCTCTCTCTCTGTCCGTCTGTCCTTTTCTGTCTCTTCTGCACTCGCACCTCTCCCTTTGCACGATCACGCTGCCTGCTGCACCTTCTCCTGCCCGCCCTGCCCTCTGCACCACTTTCCACCCATATCACAGCTGGAGGACGAGCTGGTGGCTCTACAAAAGAAGCTGAAGGCCACTGAGGATGAGCTGGACAAATACTCCGAGTCCCTTAAAGATGCACAGGAAAAGTTGGAACTGGCTGACAAAAAGGCCACAGATGTAAGTTACCCCCATCCCTTTCACCACAAGCTCAATAGAGAAACCACACATTCCCTCTGCTCAGGACAGCCTAGACTCTCATCCAACAGCACTCCAAAGCTTTGGTGATGGCTGGGTCCAGGCACCTCCTGGGCAGGGAGGTGGGAAGCACAGCACTGCCTCCCTGCATGAGGTTTGCACACCATCAGAGGCATTTGATTGGGTTTCTGCTCACCTGCCATGTGCTTTTCATGTGTACTTGCCACTCTAGACGTGAAAGTAAAGAAATGGTGGTTTATCTGTTCAGGTGATGGGTGAAACAGCTCAGGCTGGAACAACACTTGACTTGACAGTGAAACAGAATCAGAGAGTTAATAGCAAGTAGGTGAAGGAGAGGGAGATCCAGAAGAGCAAGGGCTGCTAGTTCTGTCTTCAAGAGAGCTGTTCCTAGGCATGCATGTGTTAGAACTGCTGCTAGATACTAGTTTGGCTCACTGGTCCCCGAGATAAAAGGTCCTCTCCTACTTTTTTTTCCCCTTGGAAATCAGTGAAACTGCTTCACTTGTCAAAGAAAAGTTCAGTCTTGTGTGACAGAAAATTGTCTGGAAGATGATACTTGCTGGTTTTGCAGTTTAGAGGACAGGGATTCTGGAAGCAAGCTGGGAGATATATATAGCTCAGTACTTTATATGGTAATAAGGCAAGAGCTTGTGCCTCTCCCAGGCCCTCATCCCACCCACCTGTCTATCCCTGACATGCATTTATGGATTGCATACATGGAACCGTAAGAGTATATTGTCTGTGCCATTAAGGTCCTGGTCTCTATTGCTGCTCTTAGGCAATTCGATTCTGCCTGTGTAAATCTCAGGTCTGAATTACAGGATTAGATGAAACTACGGTGTTTCCAAAGCAATGACCCTCCTTTTCCTATAGCTCAGCTTTAAAAGCCAACCTCAAAGCCATAATGAAAAGGAGTTGCCACAAATGAAGCAAGCAAAGTATTTCAGGGGGAGGAAGGATAGTTTCAGAAAGGGAAATGTTACAACAACTTTGCATGAAAGACAACATGCTTTTATCTTATTCTACTTATAAAAGGAAGAAAGGATGATAAAAAGGTTTAGCTTCAATGTGGCCATTAAGTTATATAGCTTTGAAAGAGAACCCAAGAACTTAACAAACAGAAGTGTGCAAAGGAACAGGGGAGAGGGTCCCGTGTGTAATGTGGATCAGATGTCTGCTCTGTGCATAGCTGGCATAGGAGAGGCAGCTTCCTAGCAGGACGTTTATTTAGCTTGTTCAAAGGAACCGCATATAGATCCAGGGGAGATATTCCTTATATGGAAAAGTATGCAGACTATTTGGAAATAGCTTGCCTGGGATGAAAGCAGCAGAAATGCTACTAGATTCCCGTTCTGAAACGAAGGATCTTCCTAACTGATCCCCGTGCCATCTTCCACTGCTGGAAAGCAGCGTTTAGAAGCTAGTTGAGGGCAATTTTACTTGTAGTCTTCCCTCAGGTGGAGGGCGGGAGAGTGTCTGGCTTGTTTTCATCGAGGTAAATGCCATATTTATTTGTTTGCATGGAATATGTCTGACATTTTAGGGACATATTTCTTTTTTGGCAATGCAGAGTATCTTTGGGGCATTGCAGTTGACCCAGTATTTGTCTTATTAGTTTGGATAGTTCCAAGCCTTAGGAAAAAGGCACGGGCAGGGAAGGAGTGTCGGCTCGCTGGGATGAACTCGCCTTATACTGGGATGAGGAAATCTTACCTCTCTGATATGACTCATCTCCCAAAAGCCAGGCACATCCACGGAGCCACCTACACCTGGGAGGGGGCAGCTGCAGCCCCCTCTCCCCTCCCCGTGTCTCAGAAGCCAGGCCGGGTGCAGCAGCATCTGGCGGGTTGCTTGGTGTCATTTTATGACGCTCATATGGGGGCGGTTTGCGGGAGGAAAGGTGGGTCTTGACCCCGGGTCGGGTCGGGTCCGGTCCGGTCCGGTCCGGTCCGGCCCGCAGGACCCCGCGCGCTGCGCCGCCAGGCGGCGCTGCTGCCCCGGCACATCCACCGGGCACGGCCACGCTGCCGGTAGGAGCGGCCCAGCCCCGGCCGGACCTGGCCAACCCCAGTCAGGAGCGGCCCATTCCCTGCCACGACCAGCCCATCCCGGGCCAGGACCGGCCGATCCCCGGCCAGGACCAGCCCATCCCCAGGACGGCTGGACCGTCCTCCGTGCCCGCCCCGCTCCCAGCCCGGTGCCGGCTCCATTAATTGATTCAGGGCTCGGGCTAGCATTGAGGGCACGGGGGAGGGGGAGCGGGGAGAGGGTGCGGCTGTGCCGCCATCGCCTCCCCCCGCCTGTTCCTATGGAAACAGTGCAATACCTCCGGGACACACACACACACACACACACAC
>VZRQ01003770.1:370446-399309 GCA_013397975.1 Machaerirhynchus nigripectus | reverse complement strand
CGGGCGGAGGGAGGAGGTGCGGGCAGGGCGAGGCACGGGAGGCACGGGCATGGCGGCGATGAGCTCGCTCGAGGCCGTGCGCAGGAAGATCAGAAGCCTGCAGGAGCAGGCGGACGCCGCAGAGGAGCGGGCGGGACGGCTGCAGCGGGAGGTGGACCAGGAGCGGGCGCTGCGGGAGGAGGTAGGGCCGCCCCTCGGCCTGGCATGGGCCCACGGCCCGGGGGTTGGGGGCGGGGGGTGCTGGGCGCGGGTCCCGGGGCGCGGCTGCCTCGCGTTCCTCCCCGGCCGGCGGGGCGAGACGCCGTGTCCGACAAGATGGTTGCTACCTGCCGGGCGGGCCAGGCTGGCCGCGGGGTCGGCCCGCAGTGCTGCGCTCCCCGGCTCGGTAACCCGAGTGCTGCGTGGGGCGGACCCAGGTGCGGTGCGCAGGGAGACTGCACTAGGTGTGCTGGCTAACAGCAAAACCCCGAGCTGGAATGAGGTTGGATTTAGGCGAGATGTTTGAGATTACGTGGTTTGTATTAGGCTATGAGCAAGGTTTTATGAGGTTTTTCCCTCCACAAGTCCTAGTTCTCTTATCCCATCCAGACGAGTT
The DNA here is from genome assembly GCA_013397975.1 of Machaerirhynchus nigripectus. NCBI lineage: Eukaryota > Metazoa > Chordata > Aves > Passeriformes > Dicruridae > Machaerirhynchus > Machaerirhynchus nigripectus. The sequence continues at coordinate 398,714 of VZRQ01003770.1, read as the reverse complement.
CATCTGTGGGAAGTCAGCCCCAGTCGCTGTACATCTCTAGTGTGTGGTGTTCATCAAAGCTGCTCGCCAAGAGGGGAAAGGGACAGTAGGCTTGATTTTAGGCAGAGGCAAGATCAGGTGTGAGCAGCATAGACTTGCGTAGCAGAGAGATGTAATTATGGGTGGCAATCACAATACAAAAACCTGATAGGGCTGTTGTTTGTCTTACCACTGACCTTTGGGAGTTCCAGCAGCTGTAACTTAATGTTTCCTGCTATAAAATGTACAGTGTTCTTTGAAGCAGTTTTAGTGTCTTCAGTGGTTGTATAAAAGCGAAGCAAAAGAACAAATTTCTTGTGTAGTTTATTACAATAGAAAAAATGGCGATTATTTGATTTCCTTATAATATGGGCCTTTCTGCACATTCTGGACAGTAAGTTCAAAGGAAGAGCCTCCTGATTACTTGCAGGTGATCTTCCTTATGGAGCAAAATATGGTTACTTGTGCTTGTGTAACTATTGCATTCTTGCAGATCACTTGGCATATCCTTTTTTTTGCAGTGGAATGACCGTAAGTCATTAACTTACTTCATAAGAGTTTCTGTTTTTAAAAAAAACTTGTTTTCTAAGCTTTGTGGAGTAAAGGACACCAATATTCCTACATCTAGTAACACGTATTATTCTGAACAACATACTAAGGAATTTCTGTTGAAACGGGAAGTTTTGCTGTTACCTTTTGTGGCAGAAGGAATAGTGTTGGAGGAGTGATTACAGCCTTATGGTGAAGTCTTCCCTTAAGAGCTCAGCTACATTGCAACAGGGCTTAGGACCCTAAAGGTTAATGTTTGTCTCTTCCCTGGCATTGGTTTATATGGATGATGTGGAGTTCTACAGAGTACATTTACATGGTATTTTAAGTTTTTGTGTGGAGGGGTCAGTGCTGGGGTGAATAAAGGCTTAAAACTGAACTCCCAGGCACATGAAGACTGTGTTTTTTCTACAGTGCTGGCTGCAGATGAGGGGTTTTATTGTTGCAGCTGTATTTCTGCATGCTTGAGGAGGGAGGCTTTGAGAGCACTGCAGCAAGTGAGCTGAGGTGTGAATCTGCCCCTTCCCTCAGTGTAATGCCTTACATGTATAGCGTGTGACCAGCTAGGGTTGTTATGTGAGGTTTTTTTTTTCTTCCTGTGCAAGGTACAGATACACAAACAATGAAAAAGCTACAGCTGTGGCCGAAACATAGCACAGCCTCCAGCTTTTGATTGTTAAACCAGATTGTTAAAAGTTTCAGGGCTGTGATTAGCAGCCATTCCCTTAAAAAAGAATCTTCTGTTTTGAGTACGTACATGTCAAAGGGCTGTTGGTAATTACATTTTCAAAATGCTTTTTTCTTCCTTCTTCTGAAAAACAGAATCTCCCTTATAATAGTAATGACTAACACCCAATGGTAACTTATCTATGTCATCCCTCACTGTAAAAATACGTGGTGTGTAAGTGCTATGGCAGAAATGCAGGTTATGTTTGCATGGTAGCAGTGGGAGTGCCCCAATGTCACTGGGGTTTTTTCCTTCCTTGCCATATAAGGAGAGAAGTCCTGCTCTGCAGAAGAATAACTGGGGCCATATAAGGCTGGTTGGTAAATCCTTAGTGAGTTACTGGAGCAGGAAGTGAAAACTTGAACTTTAGTCACCCTGTGTTTTTGAAGCACATTTTAAGCTCTTATCATGACGAGGAGTCTTGACATGACAATAATTAACTTGTAACATTACAAATTTCCCTAGGGTAGCCTTTATGAAAGGTTATTTTCTTTCTTAAATCTGAAAGTTCAAATTCTTACTGTTTTGAAGCCAGAAGTCCAAAAACACAGGTTTGGAATACTACTTCATGATTACATAGCTAAATATTTTATATTTGGGTTAATGTGGATCTCTAAGGATGAAGTCTCTTCTCCTTCTGGTTCTGTGTGTTCACTGCCAATGCATATTAATATTCAAAGATACAATTGCTTCCCTGTTTATGTGTTACTTGCAGTCATTCTAGGAGGATGTTATTACTTTTATGTCAAAGGTTGTTTTACTTCTCTGCCCTGTGAGTTTTTCTTTCTTGTGTTATGTACAGCAAAATCTTTGCTGTGGACAACTGTATCCAGCTACCCCTGGTTAGAAAAGAAAAAGTACCAAACTGATACTTTTGGTATCTACTTTTGCCAGAGGATTGGTTCCCCTCTCAACTAGATATCGTAGGAAATTCAGATGTGTACTTCCTCACATATAGCAAATATTGATCATATTATATTAGTATGTTAGTTTTCAGTACTAATTAAATGTTATTCTCTGAAATAATTAACTTTTTAGAATAGTTACCCTTTTGTATATACTTTGTGCTTAATTTGGTTTTGAAAGAAAGTAAGTTTAATAATGAGGTTACCACAAGAAGGCTGTTTTAGAACTTACTCTGCAACTTAAGCAAGTGGAGTTTTGAGACTGTCAGAAGTAAGAGCTTGTAGTGATAAGAGGCAGATGAGTTGCAAGTGTTATGCAGAAGGTTAAGTGAACAGGTAATTCCAGAAAGGCAAATTTAGGGGAAGATTGAGGATGGAACTATTGGAGGGAAAAAAAAAAAAAGATGTTTTAAGGGATTTCTGCTTGTACCAGGGCTCTTGCTGGTGCCTTTTATGTCAACTCTTGCACAGCTTGCCTGTAAACAGAACTTCTGGGTATTCAGGCACTTCTTAAATGTTCTCATACTCTCTCTGTGTCAGCTGTCTCATTGCAAATGCTGATCCAGGTGTGTTTTTACATGTTTACACTGAACCCTTCTCATGGAACTCAAGGAAGTGTTGGGACAGTTCTTACAAAATACTGTGAAAGGTCATAAATAAAGGAATTGGGATAACAGAAGAATTGAGTAATTAGTTTGTGGTGATTTGATTTTAAAAAAAGGAGGTCTGTAATTAATGTCTGCAAATACAATAACAAAATATTTGGGTAATGGTGCATAATTCTTCCAGTGCAGTTCTTTCTAGTACAAATTGTCCAGTCCTTGATGTGCCCCATTGAGAGGAAGCATTAATCACTTTTTTCCTCTGTTAAGCAATAACCTCACAATTCAGTGATGTACATCTCTGTGTATGGACTTTAGTGGATGAAGTCAGAACTTACAGAAGTGCTGTTAAATGGCACTAGCAGGTAATAGGATAACCTTTTACAAGGGAAGATATGTGCCTTACTATGAACTAATTTCTGTTCTTCCTCTGCTTAGGCTGAGAGTGAAGTAGCTTCTCTGAACAGACGCATCCAGCTGGTTGAGGAAGAGTTGGATCGGGCTCAGGAGCGCTTGGCTACTGCCCTGCAGAAGCTGGAGGAGGCTGAGAAGGCTGCAGATGAGAGTGAAAGGTTGGTGGGGCCATGCCTGAATGGATTGTTACCCTTATGACAAAGATCATAATTGCCAGGGTGTGGGTTAGGGAAATAAATTAAACCACTCCTAGGTCTCTGAACATGTGTAATCTGCTCTTCCTTTGCCTACATGGACTTCAGTTACAGCTTCTCTGTAGAAATGTCCAAAATATCTAGGCTTGGGTTTTTTCAGTTGTGAAGATGAGGTTTAGTTGTGGTAGGTCTTTTGATGTATCACGTCACATCCTGGGAAAACTGCTTGGCCCAGCCCAGACTTCTCTCATTGGGTGACAACTTCTTGTGATACTCTTGTGCTGTTGGGTGATTCTTGCTTTCATTGTGGGTAGAAAATCTCACCTGGAGAATTGCAAAGTGCTGGAAGAGGCTTTGCTTCTCCTGTTGGCAAAATTGGTACATAAAGGTGAGCAAATGAAAGAGACTGATAATTTCTTCAGATCCTCAGAAGTCTGTAATGTAAGTTAGGAACTCAAGATACGTAACTTTGAAAGGTCTTCTCTCTTCTTCCAGTTGTAATACTGTAACACAGTTGTAATGTATCTGTGATAGTACCTTTTATGTGAATGTGTGAAAGAAACCCACACATTCTGCATGTGTATTTCTAGGTTACTAAAGATGCAGTCTGTTGAAAAGAAATGTGCCAGAGACTCAGAGTGTGTTTTGAAACATTTAAGATAATTTTGGATCAGACATGTGCAACACACACTGTTTCTTGTTATGAAGGAGTTAAATTTTGCTTATGCACAGAGAGCACAGAGAGCTTCTAGGGCTCTGACATGGCAAAACCTGGGGGAGTCTGGCCCATAAACATGGTTCTTGTCAGTCCTGCAAGGGTTGTAACACACTGTTGATGAGTGTAAAAGCACAGATGTTTTCAGCCTTGTTATTAGGTCTTTAGAAGCAATACCCTTTATTTATCTTTCTATAAGATGAGTTTTTCCTCCAGTTTAAAATGAAAAAGAATACTACAGCTGAACAACAGTAACAGCTAAACCAATCACACTTTTTATTCCTTCCTAAGACATGCTTTGTTCCTTGAACTTCTGAAATGTGAGTGCACAGGACTAATCTATGGTGTGAAGACTCAGCTGTCTGATGTGCTTCATTCACCTGAATACAACTGTCTGAAAGTCACATACCACAAGTAGTAGGGCTGGAGATAAACTGGCAAGCCCTGAACCTTGCATTTCCTGTTTTTCACGTTTTTCAGAGGAATGAAGGTCATTGAAAATAGAGCCCAGAAGGATGAAGAGAAGATGGAAATCCAGGAGATCCAACTTAAAGAGGCTAAGCACATTGCTGAAGAGGCTGACCGCAAGTATGAAGAGGTCAGTTCCTGAGTGCAGGTCATCTCTTCCTAAAGCCCATTAGGCCGTGCCTGTAATTTTGTTTTTCTCCATTGCCTTTTAAGTTCAAAAGATCACAAACACCACTCTTCACAGCTGTGGAAGGAAACCTGGGCACCCAGATACCTCAGGGAACAAGGTGACAGGAGATCTGTGCTTAGATTTTTGCACTAAAATGTTTGAGAACATTCCCTAAGCTCTTAGGGAGAAAAATATTTTTCCGTTGCCTTTGGGTGAATGAAAGGGAGGTCTTGAAAAATGTCAGATAACTAAGTCTCAAATGAATAATGTAGATGTTACATAATCAAAACTCATGCGTTGACCAAAAAATAAAGAGGCCCAGCCCCCAGCTTTGTAGATTCTATAAACAGGTGACCTGTGGTGCAGCAGCATAATATCCCTGATTGTCCCTTGCCTGTCCTTGTAGGTGGCTCGTAAGCTGGTGATCATTGAGAGTGACCTGGAGCGCGCTGAGGAGCGTGCTGAACTATCAGAAAGGTAAGTGTGGAACTGCTCTGAGATGTATGTGAGGTGCTAGAAGAGAACTGTAACTGCATGAAACGTTGGCAGTACACTGTGTGTTCAGCTCCAAGCTATGTTTGCTCATTTACTGTAATCGTTGAAATAAATGGTCAGTGGCAAAGTAAATGTGTTCCTGTGCGTGTGCGCGTGTGTTTTGTCACTGCATGCTGTACCTGCACACTGATTTTGTGAATGGCTTTTGTGCATTTCATGTGTTCACTAACAGCCAAGTCCGACAGCTGGAGGAACAGTTAAGAATAATGGATCAGACCTTGAAAGCATTAATGGCTGCAGAGGATAAGGTACTGATACTAATGAACAGTTTTTAGGTTTAACTGCAACCCAAGTCTTTCAGCTTCCATAGCCGGTTAGCTCACTCAGTAGTAACAAATAAGTCCTTGCTATGCTCTTTGCTCTCTTTGCATCTTGCTTTGGTGGTTTTCTTTGGTCTTTTTTTTTGTTTATTTATTCATTTTTACCTTTAAAACTGATCTCCTGTGCAGCCAAAAGAAGCTGAACTGTCTTGTGTAAAAGCTCTAAATGTTTCTGTGTAAGCCAAGAGCTGTAGATAAATTTCTGTCTGGTCATCGTCTTAATGTGCACTTGAAATGGTATTCGGCATCGCAAAGAGTTGCTTTCAATCTGTGATGGATCAGCTGCTTTTGAGGCCGTTCTTTTGCCCTGTAATTGTTTTCATTTTTCTCTATCTTTTCCCCCTATTTTCTCCTGTTTCTTTTGCTTGACTGAATCTTCCATCCGCCCCTTTCCTGCCTTCCCTCCGAAATAACAGCAAATGTGCTGAGCTTGAAGAGGAGTTGAAAACTGTGACCAACAACCTGAAGTCGCTGGAGGCTCAGGCTGAGAAGGTAGGCTAGAGACTTATGTGAGAATGTGTCCCTTACGTTGTCATCTGGCCTGTGGGGTTTTCTCTGTACACTGATCACCTTGCAGCATTCCAGCAATGCCGTTGTCAGTAGAGGCATTTGGATTTACTACTCAATTCATATTCAGTTCCTACTGGAACACAGCATATCTTCTAGTTCCAAATAGGTCAGTATTATTTGGCCACATGTTCTGTTGAGTACTCTGACAGGATTAAGTATTACAGAATGTCCCTCAAAATGGCATTGTGTACTAACATTAAATTTCTCCAGAAGACATTCCTCATTAAAACTGTAGTACTAATTTCTTGTCAAAGTTCCCACCGTATTGCACTGGAATGTAACTCAAGGGAAGTTTTACTCTTGTAATAAACCACATTACCACAGCCTTGCAAGTGGAATTAACTTAATTTTACCTATAACAATTTCTTGTGTACATATCCACTACAAGAGTTTCGAATGCAGTGGTTTTTGGTATATTTAGAATACCCACCTAATACCAGTGATCCTCTTTCTAATTACAGTACTCACAGAAAGAAGACAAGTATGAAGAGGAGATTAAAGTTCTGACTGACAAACTGAAGGAGGTAAAATTAGAGCTGTTCTTTGCAACGTATCTTCCAATGCACCTTTGATTCTTTTAGTAAAAACACTACTTTGATGCTGTAAGGATGAACATCCCATTTTGGAAACAGTTTAATGGTAAATATCTCCCCTAGAAATTTGTTTATATTAGCCTTATTATTTGCTTCCTCTCATTGTAGTTCTTTCCTCATTTGAATTATTTCTCCTCTATTCCTAAGTGCTGTGCTAAAGTAGTCTGTGTTTGTCCTGACTTCAGGCTGAGACCCGTGCTGAGTTTGCTGAGAGGTCAGTAACCAAGCTGGAGAAGAGCATTGATGACCTAGAAGGTATGGGGGTTTGTTTTTCTACTTACTGTGGGAATAGATATCTCTTATTCTTGTGTGGGGGTTTTTGTTGGGGTTTTTTTCAATACCCAGTTCTACTGGGCTGACTTGTCCAGTCAAGACCCACTTAGATAAATGGGTCCGCCTAAAGAGTAAAGTAGACAAAATATTTTCCAAATGAAATGTATTGATAACTTAAATGCTTCAGGTGAACAGTGTTTTGCTCTTGCCTGTTTCTTTTTCTCTCACGTTCTCAAGACTCCTTTCATTTTTTTTGCTTTATACTCTTCTATTTGGAGGTATGTAAAAGTATAGGGTAAATGGTCAGATGTCAAGTGCTATTATCGTCTTAGCAAAAAGCTCATGAAGAGTTGGATTATGTTTACAATAATTAGGAATGTAGCAAGCTAACCTAAATTATTACTGTGGTAAGTGTGGGTCAGGGCAGGCGTGGTGTGGCATAGACCAGTTGTTGGGTTTTGGTCAAGTTAATAGATTGTGTACATAATCAGAAGGACAGCTTATTTAACTTCAGAGGGTTTGTTTGTAAGGTTTTGATAAGTCTATCAGAACTGCAGCAGAGTAGTAGAATGTGCTTTCTGCCTCTGGAGAAAATAATTCAGTAGGACTTTGTAATTAGAAGTTATATGGAGGTCACTATTTAAATGCATTACACTAAGTCTAGGATTTTAAGAAGCTTAATTGCGTGGTGTGGCAGGCTGGATTCTGCATGGAGGTGATGAAATGCCTAATTAGCTGCTGAAAGTTTATGATCCCTGACTCAGGAAGGAAGCAGAGAAGAAAGATAAGTATTTAGAAGGGACAAAAATTGCTGTAAGAAGCTGAGTTTGACATGACACAAACCAGAGTGGTGTAAAAAAAAAAAAAAAAAGTGGTAGCAAAGAGTAACATCCTCCTTGAGCCTCATTTTTGGATCTTTTCTCCCTAGCTCCTGTGTGCCTTCCTAATGTCCATTACAACAAAAATCCAGGGCAGTGAAACATGGATTTTTGCTTCTTCTGTACTTTTACTTTTCTTGGTTTTCTGTGTATCACAGGTTGCTCCACTGGCAGTGCAGCTAATGAACTTGTTGCATAGAACTGTTCACTCTTTTCTTTCTTTTATTCTTCTCTAACTTTTTCGTTTTGTCTGTCTCAACACTTCTTTATGTGCGCTCTTCCTATTTCCTACGGCTGCTGGATGGTATCCCATGCCACCACCTTCACCTTCCATCCCGTGATCCCATTTCCTTGCACACCTCTGCCTTCCCTGGGGGAACATTAGATGAGCTCTATGCTCAGAAACTGAAGTACAAAGCCATCAGTGAGGAGCTGGACCACGCTCTCAATGATATGACTTCCATGTAAATGTCTTCCCAGCTTGTGCCTGATGCTGCTTCCCTGCCCTCACTGATTGCGCGGTACCGGCCTTGTGAAATGATGCTCCCCGTGTAGTGGGAGATGCTTTCCTTTAGAGACAATAGGTGTACAAAATACCATGAACAATTGCTTTGCCCTGGCAAAGTGTGGGTGAGTGTTGTGCCAAGCCTGGTAAATACTCATGGTGATTTTGTAAGCTTGTGGTTACTCTTTATTCTGTGTCTGCAGTCCTTGAGTCTTGTGGTTGCCCTTTGTTTGTAGCTCTGTGTTTATCCTTTCAGTTCACCTCTGTTCAAACATTATCTACCAGGCCCATCGTGTTCATTTTACCCAAGGAAATTGCCTTGGTGTACATGTTGCATTCAGAGTGTATTCCTTTGCCTGCTGTCACAGTTCTTGCTCTGGCAAAGTTCCTACAAAGCTGTCAGAGAAATTTAGGTTTAGTGATATTCTCTATTAATGACAGTAGAAAGTATTTCTCTAAATTTCCGTAACTGCTCTGAAAATTTCAGCTGTTATCTCTAAATTACAAGTGTGGAAATGGATTTAAAATACCTTGTCATTTAAACCCATAAAGGCAACAACTGAATTGTAGGTTGCTTCTGCATATTTTCTGGATAGCAGTAGTTATTTCATTTGCATACACCAAAAATGTGGTAGTAACCAACTTTAGTCATAAGTAGAAAAATAAATAGTGGCAGGAAAGCAGGAGAGTCAGCAGCTGTAAGGTGTGACTCGTTCATGCAGTGTTTGACACAAACTGGACTCTGAACAGAGGTGAGCTGTGCTACCTCCACCTTCCCCTGTTCAAACCCTTCACTCGCATGAACACTGCAGCTGGCATGGGAAAGGGGAAGAGCTGTGGTTCTCAAGTGCTTAGGAGGTGCAGTGTTTGGTCCCAGCATTCCCTTTTGGAAGCCCAGGCATGCTTTCAACAAGGTGTAAAGTTTGCTTAGAGCTTGAAATGTATTTTGTGTGCACCCATATTTTAAATGTTTTTTTCTTTGTGGTTTTTTTTTTTTTTTGTCCACATGTCTCTTCATTAATTTCCTCCCTCTTTCTACCAACATTTTAGTAGAGGTCTAATGTTGCCTGCTTTGTATGCTTTGATTTTTTGTTTTGAAATTCCTTCCCAACATACGGTTTTGCTCAGTGGCTTATCAAGCAAATGGATTTCTTTTTTCCTCCTCTGTATACAGAGATTACAATATTTCTTCAATTTGGGATATTTCTAAGTAGAAAACATACTTTAAATTGTACTCTACTGGTATATGAGGACATGACTGTAGCATTCCAGTCCCAGCATGGTGTGCTGTTTCTCTAGCATAGTCGTCTCAGCATGCTGGGCTCTGCTGTGCCATTGCTGCATTTTGGAAGTCTTTACTGCACCTTTTTTTCATTTTCTACCTTATCTCACTTTTTCTTTTCATGCAGATAATTTTCTTTGCTTCACTTCTCCAAAGACATCTTCATCGGGTTGGATAAAACATCTTTCCAAGCTTTGGATGTTTCATGGGTTCATTGTCCTGTCTTCTAGCTTAGTTGGCACTTCCTCTATCACCTGTCTCAGAACATGCTCTGTTTGTGCTCTGCTGTACAGAAACTACATTTCTCAATGTAAAATAAATATCCCAGCCGTATCCCTTTTGCTATTCCTTTGCCTTTTATTTATTTAAATAACTATTGAAGTTATTAATAAAATTCGCACTTTTTTGCCATTAGGGATTTCATTTTTTGGTTTTTTCATTTTTTAGCTGAAAACACTTTTGCCTGAATGTTGACAATGCCAAACCAGCGAGTGCAGTGTGTGGGATGGTGTGAAAACTGACCAGTTATTATCTTAGCTTTTCTAAAACTCTGCTGCAGATAAAATGACAAATAGATGTAATAGCAATTTTTTCAGTTGTTATTGTTAGGACAAAATTTGCAAGGACACTACTTCCTTGGGGTCACTTGGTCGTGGGGGCCCGGCTGAGAGAGCAGCTACATCCTTGATGTAACCAGATTTTTCACTTTAAAGCCTGAAATCTTTTCCTAGCTTGATGCTGAAGATGTCTTATCCTTATTTAAATGTGTTTGTTCAGTAACTTATATATTTGAGACAGATTTAAAGAGGCAGGATCAGAAACTTTAAATTCTTTTTTTCACTCAAAAATAATCCTTGAAATGTCTTGCAAAACAGTTTTCCCATTTTTACACCTCAGTTATTCAGCAAAGATGTTGCTTGCTAACATTTCAGGTTTTTACAGTATATTTTTCTCGAGTGGCATGATAGGATTGGAAGTTAATCAGGGAGGTTTTGGTAGCTTTCCACTTGTGCTTAGTTCAGACTTGTGAGTTTGAATTGCAGACTCATGAGAAATGTTTCAAAGCTGGAGTAGGAAAATTCTTGTGATTATACTATTAATGAAATGATTCTGCTGCAAAGTGGAACATCATGGATTTCAGGTTTCAGCTGATCTGTCAGTGTCTAATTAAGGATGAAGCATTAAACACCAACATCTTGTGCTTTTTTTGTATTGTTATTTGAACAATAGGGAGTTTATTGCCTTATTTTAACTTTATTTATATCACAGTGAAAGAAGTTATTTTCCAGTTCACATTAAAGTGAGAACTGGATTGATTTCTGGTGATGCTGTCACTCTATATATTGCTAAAGTTTCTAAGTCACCAAAGCTAAATAAACTCATTATACCATAGCTGAATTGTAGTTTTTAACTTGTAGAATAATGTAAATGTCTCTTTCTTGTTCAGCTTCAAGATTATTCAGCAGTGCAGTCTAAACTAGATTTTCTCCCCTCCTCAAAACTTGTTTTCCAAATAAGGCTTGCAAATGGATGCGTTCCCTTCCTGGCCTGCCATCCTTGGATAACTTTGGCATATTCCAGTTTACTAGCCTGTGACACATCCTTATGTTGCTGCCTATGGGGAGAAGCCCAAATACAGGATATGTATCAGCAATCACAGATGGTTCAAGTAATAAAGTTCAGTAACTTACTACTCCTCAACTGACAAACAGTAAGGGGCTGTGTGTGAAGGGTAACCAAAATGAATGGGATATATGAAAGTTACCCGAATATAATGGGATGAGCATTTGTTAAACTCTAGTTTAAATTTTTTAAACTAGACTGAGGTTAACTTCACAAATGGTTAACTTCATGGTTAACTTCACAAATGCAGGAGTTAAGTGGAATGTGGTCAACTGTCACTTGTCAGCTGAGCCAGAGTACAATATGCTACAGCAACTCCAACTTCTTAATCTATTGTGTTTTGGTTCATTGTTTTAGCAGTGGTTTTTGTCCACTCCATTCCTTGCAATAGTGGTGTTTCTTAAGAAAAGTAAAAAAAAAAAGGAAAATCCATTGTAGGAACCTGTCAGTTTTTAACATAGTGATTTTAAACATCAGGATTACAATTTGCCTTTTGTGTCAATCATACATGATCAGCTCTGCACTGGAGGATGACAGATTGCTGGATGTGGTATGGGAAATGGACAGTGCAGTGCAGATCCCCAGGTAGCTGCATGCAGAATTCCTGGCTGGTCCTGCTGCACTGATCTCTACTCCAGGGAGCTGGTTCCCCAGTGCAGTGTGGTTCAGCACTCTTGTCACCCTCGGTTGTACTGTTCTACCTCCCATGTCTGGCTGTTTCTGTGCCTGAGGCTTCTTGCCAGGAGTGCAGGGCTGGGCTCTGCTGAGCAGAGGCTGAGCTTTGCTGCCTGCTCGGCTGCTGGGGCTCCTGCAGTGCGGAGCAGATGGACACGGCCCAGGCAGAATCAAGGGCTCACTGTACACTTGGGAAGTGCTTTCCCTGCTTTCTGGGGGTTTAGTTGTTTTGAAAGTTGAGAAATCCTGTAAATCTCCGCCTCATTCAGAGAGGAGATTTCTGTGATGATGGTAAGTGTAAATTCACATGATTTATTTTTTAACTAACAGCTATATACACTTTGCCAGACAAAGTGAAACTTTAGTTACTCTAAGGTTTTGATGTTTTTTTCCACATATATGTGACATTATCATAATGAGAGAGACAAGATCCATTTGTTACTGGTGCAGGATCAGAGCTGTGAAACGTGCCCTGGCTTTACTGAGCTGGCTGTGGGAATTTGGGGTGGGGAGGAAGCTGGGAGGAGTTGCTCACCACACAAGCATGTCCTGCAGACCAGCTCACTGCACAGCTTTGCCTTTGCTGTGTCCAGTGCCTGCAGGGGAAGAGGATTCCTGTGGAAGCTGTTAGGCAGCTTGTGGAAAAGAATCAGAAACAGTCATTTCCTGTAGGGGAATAATCTGGGATCAAGAGACCAGGAGTGCAGTCAGTCTGTTGAGTAGAACATGGACAATTTGAGAACGCAAGATAGTCAAAAGCCATTGTGGAGCATTTCTTTCACTCTGCAGAACAACTCTCACTAAATGTGCTGTCACAACATGGCTGTGGCTGTTCTGTTTCAACATGAATTGTCCTCTCTGTTTGCTGTTTTTGAGCAAGGTGTTCATCCTTCCTTTTCATTTTCACCAAATGTGAGTCTTTTTTCTTACGAAGTAAAACTTGGCAATTAAACGTATCAAAATGTATTGATTCCAGTAACACAAGTATATTTTCCTACCAAAAGTAACATTTCAACCCATCAGATTTCCTAGGAAAGGAGTGTGGGCTGAGTCAGACCTGGTGGTAGTTGCCTACTAGCGTCTCTCCTGCTGTTACTTATGCTGGCTGTGGTGCAATTGCTTTCTCTCTACTGGCAGATGAGGTTCCACCACACCTTAAATAGTTTGCAAAGAAAAATGGCACTCACAAAACAAATCTGTCACACACCATACAGAAGACTAAAGCAGGACTTGGTACTTTTAGGAGTATAGCTGCAGTTCTTCCGTTTCTGTTCCAGTTTGTGTCTCACAGCTGTTCCCCACAGCAGGATTCTTAGCCAGTTCTTCATATGGTCCAATAGCTGTTCCTTGGAGTAGCTATTTAATTACTAGAGTTCTAGAAACAGAGGTAAAATGTTTCTCTGTATGTTACTGAACTGTCTGTCATGTGACCAGTTTCTTTATTAACTCCTATTTAACTGTTTTCTCTGTCTAATCTGTCTTCATTCTGCCTCTTTTTTCCCTTCTAACCTGCTTGCTGCCTGTACAGACCAACTCTACCAGCAACTTGAGCAAAACAGTCGCCTAACTAATGAACTAAAGCTGGCATTGAATGAGGATTAAACTTTAGTGTGACTATATTGTTAACTTGTTTCAAAAGGCCTTCTTCCAAATTTCCTTTAAGAATCAATCAGTCAATGTAGAAATAAGCAAGAAATCTAGAAATCAATTTTTTTTTTTGAGTTGTTGAATCTGTGGTAAATTATTGAAAGAAATTCTCAGTTTCTCTTGGGAAAATATGGAAGTGCTTCTTCTGAATGAGGCTCTTCATTATGTGTCTGCACACCTATTTTGGGGGAGCTCTAAGCTCTTTGCCTGTGCAGTCACTTCTTTCCACATAAGAGCTACAGCATTTTGCCAACAGTATCCAAAAACTAACAGCCTGCCTTGCAGAAAGGCACTTGGTTTATGTGACAACATGAATTGGCACTAAGATTTTTACCACAGTGAGAGAAAAATATTCACCAGGATTCATATTTCTGTATTTCAAAACCAACTGAAAGGATACTTACAGCTGTTTTGTCTGGAGACTTTGATGTGATAATTTTGCCTTACTATGAATTGGGCTTGTATTTGACATTAAAAAAAAAAAAAAGAGTGGGAGCTCCATCTGACAATACCCGATCAGTTTAAAGGTATGCTTGCGTAGTATGAAGTTACTGTTACTGGATCCCAGTAGGATGCACCACCAGAACATTATGCTCACTTATTGTATCAAATATGTGTGTTAAATGATCGTCCTATAAAAGTGTGCATGCAACATAAAGCTACTAACTTTGAGTCTATTTATTTTCTAAAGGAAATAAATTTCTTGAAGGTCACTTCACTGAAAACTATAATAGTTTTAATTTTTTTGTTGTGTTTCTGAATCCTATGAAAGTTTTGTATATCTGCAAAGAACTTATTTTCTTTATTGTCTACTTTTAAAAAAGAAAAAAAAAATCACTTACTGTCTCACATTCCTATAAGCAAAGAGCTTCCAGAACATTGTGTCTCTGTTGGCAGTGCATTTTCTTAAGAAATGCAGCTGTAAACAGTTTAAAACTTGCATTGATTGTTGTTTGTTGTATTAATTTGGAGTTCTCTCTAGTTGTGTTATCTGGGAACATTGGTATTTATGAGCATGCACATTCCTTAACTTTCTAAACCCTCTGAGAGAAACGATGATTGCATGCCTTCATGTTCTGAGAATCAGTACCTCCAAAGAACTGCTATTCATATTTTAATTTTCTAATCCCACAACAGAGAAAGTGGCGCATGCCAAAGAAGAAAACCTTAGTATGCATCAGATGCTGGATCAAACTTTACTGGAGTTAAACAACATGTGAAAACCTTCTTAGCAGCAACCACACTATTTGTTTCATTATTTTTACACCTGCTTGCCGTGAAGCCCCATAAACATGTCTTTATTTTAGTTTCACCACAGTCACAAGAACATCTGCTAAATTATGAAGCAGGGGTCAGGGAAACACCAAAATGGGCAAGCCATATGCGGGTTAAGCTACATTACATTACGGTTTAAACGTGCCATTTCCCAACAAAAATGTTACCTACACTTTGTAGAGAGTTCAGCAATTCAGTATGCTTAGTCTTTGAAGAATCCTGGCTGTGGCAGAAAGTGTCCCACCTCAAGTGCCAACTACAGTTTTTACACAAGAAGAATGATTCGTGGTCAAGAGAGATCAGGTGGAAATGGTGCTATTTTGAACAAAAGCTTCTACTTGAAGTCTTTTGTTTGATATCAGACAAGTCAGGAGTTGTCCAGCACAGTAATTTATTTTTATCAGAATTTTACTGATCTGTGAGAATTTGGACTTCCTGTGCCTTCTAATTCAGTAAAACGGAGGTATGTAAGCAATGGAGACAAGTGAAGGCTTCTGAAGGTTTTAAACTGTATTCTTGCAACTCAATACAGAAGTGTAGGTCAGCATTTCACCTTGAGTATTCATTCGATTGTATTTTTCATGTTGAAATGAAAGATTCAATAAATTCAGGACAAAACAATAATTTGGAAGAGATTGTTTTAAAATGTATTTTATTTGTGGGGATTTGGGGTAGGGGAGGAATTTTTAAACCGATATTCGCCTCACTTTTTTCACACTTTCTTTGAGCAGTCTTAAAAGTATACCTGTATGTAAACATTGTATAATGATATGAAATAAAATGCACATTTTAGGACATTTTTTTAATTTTGTTCTCCTGTGGTTTGTTTTTCATCACGTTTCCTGTGCATCCCTGTGTCAACTCTGCACACGTGCAGTGTCTCTCACTGTGATACACTGTTAACACACCGACTCTCAGTCTTTTCTGTGTCCTTGGCCAGTGTATAGAAATGCAGGGGTTTGGACAGATGTGGATTTGTTGCTGCTCAGAGGGGCCCTTTGAGCCTCTCCCTGTCACTTGACTGCATGCCTAGGTGGTGCAGAATGCAATTGTCCCCTAGCAGATGAGAGAGCTTTCCAGAATTGCTCATCATTGACCAAAATGGTTTTGGTAAGAACATTGCAGAACTCCCACAGACCTCTTTGGGAAATGAGTCCTGAAGGCCATGCTCTGGAAAACACTACCATCTGTTTGTATATCTTACCTGGTAATACGTGTTTACTTCAATACAGTGATAAACCTTCTAGAATCATGTGTCATGTTCATAAGAGATACTTCTGCTCAACTTTTCACTACTGGTTGCTAATTTCTGTATGTGTAAGTGTCTTTATTTGAATTGTGAGGTCTGTCAATGGGCAACTTCAGGACTTGAAAGATAATTTTTATTCCTTCTTTTTCTCTAGTACATTTCTGAAAGCTGATGCTGTCCATCCCTCTAGCAGCAAGGAGCTTGGTAGGAGACAGGTACAGATAACCTTCCAGATCACCAAAGAATTTCCATTAGTGGACCCTTAGCAAGCAACTGAATACAGGTGACTTTATCAGCCACTGCTGTAAGCTGGTGAAAGGGTAAAGTAATACATAATAATTTCAGGGTAAGTGGGAGTCAGAGAGGGAAGATGTACTGGTACAAGTCTGGCTTTTTTTTAATGTGTTTTAAAAGGAGGAACTTGGTAACATTACAAGCTTTTGTGTGATTTATTGGCCAAGACTTCCTAATGCTGCCAAGACATCCTAAATGCAAAGGATGAAATCCCTGGCTTCCTGTTTCTCTTACAAGTGTCTTTGGGGAGCAAAATACATGTTACAAGGCTCCTGCAAGGCCTTGGCTTGTACTATAGGCTGACAGATAAAGCTCCAACCGCGTTGTGCACAGGTAAGTTACTCTGATCTCTTGCTCCTTCCTTACTTAGCACAAGGATGAAGGGTCAGGTAGTTGAGCTCCAAGAGCTCAAGTCCCCATGAATGTGTGGCTTCCACTGGTGCTGCTGGAGTCAGGAGGGCTTCCCGTAAGGATGTGCTGTGCTGGGAATTGTTTGTAGAGTAGGGCCCAAGGCCACCCAGAGAGTCAGAGGCTGTGCAGGAGTAGAACAGAGGAGCTCCTGGCACTGGGCCACAAGTCTTACACAGCTGAGTGTGCTGCCAGCTCCACGGGATTGCTGTTATGGTCCCGTGGTATGGGCTTGAGTCCTAAACAATGTGTCTGAGTGAGGTCAGACCCTTTGTCTGCTGCTTCAAATTGCTTTTCAAGAGACCACAAACTGCTTTGTGGTTTGGGGAATCTGAGTTCAACTCTCACTGTGTCTAAGGGTAAGAGGAGGCTGTGGTTTTCATGTCTCTTAATGATATCATGTCACCGTTAATAGGGCAAGCATGTGCAAGCAAGGAGATAAGAATTAATCTGAAAAAAATCTGTTTGCAGAGTAGCCTTTCCCAAAGTGCACTGTTGCAGATGAATCCATAAAGCTTCATAATAGGTAAATAAAAGCTTTCCAGTTTCAAGGAGAGCTGAATGGAGAAGTGAACATGATGATGAATCACACCAAGTGGCTTTTTTGCTGACTAGCAACAGACACATCAATACACACAAGGGTGTATTTGCTGGAGCAGGAAAATTGTTTCTACCATATCTCATAAGCCACTACCCATCATGGGTTCTTTGCACACAGTGTCTCATCAGACAAAACTCAGTGAAGCTACAAAGTGTTGGCTTGTAAAAACAAGTAAGTTGAGCCCTGATTTAACCCCATTCCAGCAAATTTGCAGCTACTTTGCTATGTTAACTAAAAATTTGTTAAATCACAGAACCCTGCATCATTCAGCATTCTGCAAAATCTGTGTCCTGGTTTGGAGAGTTACCCTTTTTTTAATGCAAAAACACATTTGATGGTTTGAAATATATCGTAATTGTGCACCCATGCTCTGTAATTGTCTGGGTTGGTTTTTGAGCTGACCTCTCTCAATGAAATGAGTAATTCTGAGAGCACCAGAACTGGCAAAACCTGCCTTCTTGCAGATTCCTGTCTCATGGCTGTAAACTTGGGATGAATTCTTTCCCAGGTATGGAGACATTTGTGTTGTCTCCTGCTCCCTCTTGGGATTTCTCTGATATCAAATAATACACAAGGCAGGCTGCAGGGTGTGCTTTCCTTCCATCAGGACCCTCAGAGGCATGTTCTGTCTATCTTAATGGTTCCTTATGTTCACAAAACTTGCAGAAATGTAATTTATCTTTCAGAGTTCTGTGTGGTCAATCAGTTCAATCAAGAGTGATTGAATGGGGTGAGAGGTAAGAAAGAAAAGGAACTTAGATAAGAAACAAGGCTAAAGCAGTAGGCTGTACCTATAGAGCACTGCCTCTCAGCTCTAGCACCTGAGTGAGAAATCTGGATCTGTAAGGTATTCTATGTATTAAATGCTACTCAAAATCTGGGTTGTCAAACTTAACCATACGGTTAATATCATAGGAATATCTGTTACACTGGGCTGTCTGCCACTGCTGTAATGTTCGTTAGTGGCAACAAGAGAAGAAAGTGATTAGCCAACTAAATTTTAAATTTGGGGGAAGAAATACTTTCTACATGACTCAGCACAAGAGTACATTTTTCCTCAGTTGGGCTTCTTTTAATAAAACAGGAGCATCAGTGAAAGATTAGGTGGAATTGGAGAAAAAAGGTCAAAGCAGAGGAAACAAGGATAATGGTTTTTATCTCTATGGAGGGTTTTTTGAAAATGTGCACAGGAATAGCTCTTTTAATAGAGGGAAGCTGTGTAACTTACTGTCTTCAGTGTGTGTTGTGTTCTTCCCAAGGAACAGAGAATCTGTACAAGTTTGCATAATCTTGGGTTCGTTTGCAAACCCATCTAGTTTTCTGTACGTCAGAGCCTTGCCAATTCGTAAGCTGCTGCTGAGAATTGCATAAATGCAAGATACCCCTCAAGGCCATCTAGATAATCCAGATGGGAACAATGGGAAACACAGAAGCAGATAGAAGTCTTACACACACATAAAACCCCTCACTCCTTTGCATTTGTTATTTCCTGGCTCATAATGCACCAAAATAAAAGGACATGACATAGTATTTTGGATTTGAGTATTGTGGACCTTAAGGACACCACAGCACTGGCTTCTTCCTGTCTCTTTGCTGGTTTGAGGAATAGCTGGATAAAGATTAAACAGCATCTTTTTCATTGAAAAAGTAGAGCAAACACAAAAACCCATGTCCTGCAGACCCAGCTGCAACTGCCAGTACCACGTAACACACTGACATGCAGGGTTGTGAGAACATTCCTCTATTCTTCACAGCAAAAATATATGGATCAGGGGTATAAAGGGTTGATACATGTCTGAGGCCATGATCCAGCAAAGTATTTTGAATGCCTTCTATTCCAGGGCCTGACCATGATCTGCTTCTTGGGATTGTTCCTTTCTTTGATGTTGTTTTCTTTCTTCACCCTGAGACGCAAATGTCGAGGAAGAATCCATGTGGTCTGGCTCAGCCAAAGCTGAGACAGCAGCTGTGGCAAGCAGTGTTTCCTTGGCTAAAACCTGCTAAGTGCCACAGTGATAGTTGGCTGTGCCACTGAGGAAAATTATGCACGTCTGGTGTTTCTATGGTACAATTTGTGAAAGAGTAGTCAGGATGGTGAAACTGCAAAGCTCTGGTAAGTTGTTTTAACTTGGGACACATTGGTATTAACATAGAGACCTGTGTGAGTTGCCAGTTTAAAAATAGAGCATTTCTTTGCAGGCCCAACCGATAGTTTGTTATGTTTTTCTTGACAAGAATACTAGTTGGAGAAATAGCCTGGGAAAATGCTTCAAAATCTTTCCTGGATTATGGCTTTTTGCAGCCAGTAAGGATGAGCCTGCCAGACTTCTTTCTACTTAATCTGGATTGCTGTGCTACTTCCTTATTTTTTATTGTACACTTGCAGACTATGAAATGGGATAAAAGGGTGATGTAATCTGTGCAGGGTGTCCAGAAAAAAAAAATCTGGAAGATTAACTGGATGAGAAAGTAGGAAGGGAAACAAGAAGATAGAATTTTACATGAGGGCTACAGGCCAGTCGGGAGGGTATAGAGAACATGAAGGTGATCTACAGAGGGATGAATCCTCCCCTCTAAATGTTGCTGTGTTGTTATGCCTTGTCCTGCTCCTACAGCCTTCACTTGTCTGTGCAGCCACCACATTCCTTTGCCACAGGGGAAGATGTTTGGCAAGGTCTCGGTAACAGGAAATTCTTTGTCACCCTTGTCTGCATTTAAAGTATGCAGGAACTTTTTCTGTAAAAATCCTTTCAGTGGTTCTTGCCACACTGGCAGAACCTGGGTTAAATTTTTCTAAGCTAGGACTTCATTATCAATTATCTTAACCAGGAAATTACAACACTTCAGAAAATAAAAATAAAAATGCAAACCCACCATTTTTTGCTGCTTTTCAGCAGATAGCAAACATGTAGCACTTGTGTGTGCTTTTATTACATTCACATGCTGCCATGTCTGAGTGCAAGGCATTTCCAGGAAATTAACAACTGCTGGGAAGGATTGTGGATACAAGAGACAGCCCAACTTACAACCCAAACTGGTTGTTAGTCCATGGGAGGTGCTCAGTGCTGAGACTTACTGTCATAAATTGGAATGAAAAGCACACGGGCTTATGTGTCCTTGTGCAGGAGATACAGACATTACTGCCATTTTGTGCAATTAAGGTATTGACTCCTCCCTCTGCTTCTCCATCAGTGTATGAGCTGCCCAGCATTAGGAACACTACAGCTGGCAAAAGGACTGTTAGGAAGGGTTTACTCTGGATCCATTATATTTGTGAATCACAAGCTATTAACAGTTTGGATTTAATTAAAGAAAAATTATAAAATCCAAGTTTAAATTGAGTGCAGATTGTGTAGGGATTTGTGCCATTTCAGGTAAGCTGTTTTAAAGATCATTTTACTAAACCACCCAGGTGCATACACAGCTTTGGCCATACACACATGTGCAGTACATACAGCTAAGGCCTGCCTGTTTGACTAAGCCTTAGTCAAACAAACAGTTCCATTAGAGCAAAGTCTCAGTGTTGCAGAACTGATCTTTAATAGCCATTGCACAATGAAAAGTTCTCTCTTGTGTCAAAGCTGCTGGGTCTTTAGCTGCTGTGACATTTAGTATGTAGATTTAAACACCAAACAGCTGCCCACAATGAGCTCTGCAATGTTATATTTCAATTTCTAAAGAAAAGGCTGAGGCTCAGAGGTGCTGAGCAGTTCTTTTAGATTTGAGTAGGACACCTGCATACTGTATTAAAGGTGTGAGATGGCAGAAATCCCTTTTTAAACTTTTTTAAACCCAGAAAGCCCTGAAGTCTCTTTTCCCAGTTCCTCTTTTGCCCATGTCTGTTTTGCCTGTGAATCCATAATGAAGACATTACTCTCTAACATCATACGTGTCACTATCAGTTATAGATGTATTTCTCAGAAGACATGGGGATTTAGCTTTGCTTCTATTTTATTTTCCTGGTTTAGAATTTACAAGAACACAACAGTCCACATAAAAAATGCTTTTTTATTCACACCTGTTATTTAAATATGCCAGGCACTAAGTCGAGTAGGAACTTGTTAGCTTTCATTACAGCACTTGGAAAAAATGTCATCATCCACTAAGTAGAGCACAGCCTCCCCTCCAGCACCAGCACACCTTGAGCTTGATTCTCCTCTGATGGTTGCATCCTTATCTTGCTTACTTCGCACTGCAAATTGCTTTTATTGGTGATGAAAGGATGAAAAGAACCCAAGCTGAGTGGCAGACACTGAGATGAGTATGCAGGTAGTGAAACTGTTCTACTGAGTAATGTCAGTCACACTGAGGCGTAACTGTAAGTTAAGTGTGTGATGGACATTGCTATACACCAGAAAGTACAAGTAGCATCTAAAACAAGGAAATGGCCCTGGTTTCATTCAAAGTAAAAGAAATACATTGGAAATGATAGGATTTCCAATTCAGTATGAATTTCCAATTCAGCAGTTGGTGAGTTATTCCAAGTCACAAAAGAGATGAACTGTCTCACACTTAGTGCTTATTGGAGAAGTCACTCATCCCAGGCAGTTGTCTTCCCTCAGCAGCAGTTTTAAAAATTTTCTTAGTTGTTTCCCATAGCCCTGCTTGGAAAGGTACAAAACAAATACCTACTTTAGTTTTTGCAAATACCCTATTGCAGTATAAATCAGTGCAAATGTCATTAACTTGATTTATCCTGTATGGAAAGGGAATAAAGTAAAACCCCTGCTTACTGATTTGTGTAGCATATAGTAATTGTATACTTAGACATCCTTAGAGAGGCTCTTTTGAAATATGCCTGAGTTTGGGAAGAAAAATACGAAGCGAAGGAGTGGGGTTTGTAGTATGCGTGGACTCACTCCAATAAGAATATGCAAGCCCAGTGCCAAATGCCTCCACCCAAATACCCGAGACGTTACTAATTTGATAAGAGTTCTTTTCCTGTTTTTTACTAGCCTGTGCAGTTTCTCAAGCTATCTGTATTCTGTTCCTACAAAGAGCAATTTTAGTGGCACAGAACATGTCTGCAAAGCGAAATGAAGGTGTAGTTGCAGCACAGGTAGGTGAAAGCACACAGGAATGGATGGTCAGAGCAGTAAATGTGTAGAAAGTGGGCTGGCAACCAGCCTGCACATATAGCTGGGTGAGTATTTGGCATAAACTGCAGAGAAGACTTTTGCTTAGATACCAGTAAATATATATGCTGGGGCTTCAAATGATGTTAAATGGCTTGGAAAAATTGCTAGACTAGGTACTGAGCAGGATCTAGAGTCTTCTCTCTAGAAGAACAGGTAAGTACAGTAAATGCGAATCAGGACTGTATTCTTCACACAGGGTATGCCTGAAGATTCACTCGGAAAATCTGGAACCACATTTTTCCTCCTGCTGCTGTATCTGTCCAAGCAAATGTGCCTGCTGCCTTTCTTCCTGACTTGCAGACACCTGCTGTGGAGGTGGCACTTGGTGCTGACACTTCAGGATGGCTGAATGCAGTTGCCTGGTCCACTTCTTTCACCAGTAAGTCAGTGTCAGGGTCTCAGAGTCCTCACAGCCACATCTTTGACTCACAGACTCTGGGACATGTCCATTTCATTAAGCTTTGCATTTTGGGGAGAAAGGGGGGGAAGAGAGGTAGTTATCACCCAATTGTGAGGAGCTCTTGCTAGAGCAAGCCAGAAAGCTTTTCCAAGCCTGCACACATAATTCTATCTTTGGGCATATGAGCCTCACAATACCTTGTGGTTAATATGTTTCATCTTTCAGATGTTTTACACCTTCCATGGTTTGTTACTTTGTTTTGAAACAACATAGTTGAGTCTGAAAAGATACACATGGAAGAGTAAAACTCATTGATGCTGTGTGGTGCCTCTGGCACTGTGAGCAGTGGTGATGCACGCCATCATTTTCCATGGTGTCTTGTACCTCTGCCCAGTAAGTGGAAGCAAAGCTGGAGAGGGTAAAAAGGTTACACACAGCAACTGAATTCTAATGCTAAATGTGAAGACATTGTCAGGCACAAAATTGTTCAGTCCTCTCCTGTGCTGTTTTCTACCAGAAGGGATTGTTACCTGGAGAATAACTTCAGGAAAAACAGAAAAAAACCTGAATGTTTTTTTCCTTTGGAGGGGAGTGTGTGTGAGGTGGTTTTCTCTTTTTTACACTGATGTATTTCACAAATGTTCCTTCACTACATACTTTCAGCTGGTGAAAATTATTTTTCCTCTGAGTCCCAAAAAGTTTCAAGTAGACCCTGAATTAAAACTATGAGGAAATCACCAGTGCAGAACTGGAATTTTAAAACTAACATTTTTGCGAAGAGGAAAAATAAATGTGTGTGCCCTTTGGCTGATCTGTAACCACAGCATGGTCTTTTCAGCATTCCTTTTCTTGACATGCAAAATATTTCCCAAACTCCCATCCTGTTTTTTTAGGAACTGTGTCAGACTGCATGCAGCTTCTGAAACTAAGGCAGTAATGGCGTGGCACTATAAAACTCTCCTATTCTAATTTATTGAAAGTATATACTGCCCAGGTGACACATCCTGAGTACACAGGGAAATTGAGTAAATTAAGCAGAGCTGATGATAAGCATGTTGATCTCACTGTTTAAAGACCCACTACTTTTATTCCTAGTCTTTCTCTTGAGGATGAGATGTCTCCAGACATCTTACACACTGAAAGAGCTGTTCCTGACTAATGCTTCTCAGCTGAGCTGTTGGGGAATTTACCCACCTATGACCTTGGTTTGCAAAGAAAACCCAAACCAACCCAAACAACTCAGGGAAGATTTTAATCTTAAACTCAAGCTGTGAGTATGGTCTTATTTCTGTGCCTTTTTTGGGGGAATGTGCCTGGTTTTTTGGCTGGGTCTCACTGTCCTAACATAGAAGTTATTGGTGCACACTGGTAAGGCAGCACTGTTATTGCAGTGGTACATACACTGAGATCATGCAGCTCTTACCTTACTTGATAAATAATAATACTCTGAGAACTGCTATACTGACCAAGACCAAGCAAAAAAATGTATGTGGGCAAGGAGAATGTAATAACTGAGTTCAGTGATTCTCTGACAACCAAGAAAGCTTCCACGGCAGTGGAACCACTCCTTTGCTAGGAACTGGGTAAACAGGTGAGGGTTTTTACTGCCATCTACTGTACAAATGCTTCAAGCCAGGGGGAAATAAAAATTCTGTCTCTTGGTTCTCAAATGAAATTGCTTCTGAAAAGCGAGAGAAAGCCGAGCTTGATTGCTCTCTACATCTAATATTCCCCTTTTTTATCTTCTTTTCAAATTCAGAAAGAATTTGGGTCTTTTATATCCTTCCTGTGCTGAGAGTAGAAACATCAGGTTTGATCAAGGGAATCATTATCCCTTCACTCTTTGCAGTTTGCATCAACATAAATTTTCCACATATCTATGTGTACATAGATAATATTTTTAATTGCTCTTTTCCCATTTTTCTTCATTTTATCTGGTACAAATATAAATTACAGTCCTTTTTGACAACTTTAGCTCATCTGTTAATTATATTCCATTAGATTCAACATTTTTAGATCCAGAAATCTTTACAAAAGTTTGTCTTTAATTACTGGAATCCAGTTGGAATCATGGGAATCCATTGGATTAATGGACCATTTCATTGTTTCACAATAAATCCAAAAAAGAAAACAAAGGAGCTTCCTTACACTACTACTTTCTTTATTTTTAAAAGCCCTTTCCCGCACATTCAACCCACAAGCATCAGTCTGGGTATTTAATAATATGAAAGAGCAGAGATGGGCTCATGACTTGGGGTCTGACCAGCCCTTTATCAGGAGAATACTAATACTAATCACTTGTTTTCTATCTTTCAAACCTTAACATATTGTTTGTTAAAAACATTACCCATTTTTTTCAATGGAAGGGTTACATTTAGGGGCATATCACTGGAGAGTTTGTCAGTGACCTCGAAAAGCAAATGAGGTCATCACAGCAAAAAATAACGTGATCAAAGTCCAGACCTACAAGCAGGAACAGCCATAATAACATCTGTTAAACATTGCTGAGACAGCAGAATCCACAAAGGCCTTTGCAGAAATGGAGGAGGACTGACGGAAGTGATGAAGTTGTTTTCAAAATTCCTGATTTTTTTTTTTTACCCCAAGAGTTATGTTTTAAGGAAATGTTGATGAAGCCTCACAATCTGCAAATGCCTGATGTTTCCACAAACTGGTGACCATCAGCAGCAGAGTGAGCATATTTCACCTGTTGCTGGTGGGCTACACTACTGCAGAACAGCACAAAAGCTGCTGCCCACCTTGCCGTGGTTCCCCAGCTCACTTGGCCACAGTGTTATGAAAAAGCCAGTGAATGCTGTAGCACAAAACTGAAGAGCAAGGTAGCTAGGAAGGTAACTCGGAAGATACATCAGCACTTTGTTTGACCATCTTGTATTTTTGAGCACTTGATGTTTTTCTTAAAGGCTTTAAAACCTTAAGGGATTCTCAATGGTGAGACTCCAAAGCTGGGCCCAAGTGGAGGTGAGTGAGTACAGCCCTGACCCATTGTGTCACACCATTCTTTAGCATCCGAATAAGGCACATCTCAGCACAAATCCAGCAAGTATAGCCTGGCAAGGGGGCAGAGCAGGGGAAAAGTCAGCTGGTTTAGTGCTAAACCAGCCATGTGGAGTTTTTTCCACCATGCCACAGGGGTCTCCAGACTGACTTTTCTGGCTGTGTTACATAAAGAAGATGGATTACAGATGAGACTGTGCCTCTACTTCTGAGTCACTGTCCTGGTTTGAGTCACTGATGGACAAGAATAGAAGAAAAACATTGTCTTTTTTGTTAAATTAGAATTGGGTCAGCCTAGTGCTTGCTATCCTCATTTTCTATTGCTACCAGTAGAAAAAGAGCAGAAAATCCTCAAAACACTGTAAGCCTGATACCTCAACTCAAAGTTACTAAACCCAGCAGTTTAAAGGAAGATAAAACAGACAACAGCAGGCCAAGTTGTGCTACTGGACTTAGCACAAAGCTCTTCATTAAGGCAAACAGAGAAAAATAGCAAGCTCCGTTTCTGGCCCGTTCAAAAGTGTGATGTCAAAGAGGGTTTGTACTGAGCAGGTTAATGTAAGAGTGCAGAGAATCCTGCTGCAAAATGCTTCCAGAGACAGTTTAACACAGTGAAAATAAGTTACAAGAAAGGAAATATATCATCTTGTACCAGCTGGGTATGAAGTTGTACTGTGATAAGCAATGGAGTTTTATTGAGAAAATACTAATGAGCAGTAAATGCCTGCAGTGAAAAGGGTAACATCTGGTCTGCATTTGACTTCACACATGAAAGCTATTTGGCCTGACTTTCTGCCAAATCCTGCAGTTTTTGAGTTCATTGGACATGAAGAAGACTGAAATCCTTAGGTTAGCATCTCAGAAAAGTAAGCCATACTTGTTAGGAGAAGTGGGGAGTCTGTCCTTTTAGAACTCTGCATATGCCAGCTGTGCCATCCACACTGCTCTAGGCTGAAGCCTGACACAACAGCCAGCGCTGGAAGATTCAGCTTTTGTAAGTAATTCCTGACAAACCTGGATCAAATATGCTTATCTTGCAGTTAAAAGGTTTTATCTGGGTGTTAGCCTAGCTTGCTGTACTTCTGCCTGCCATATGTTTAGAAGCAGGCTTTTTTCATTTGATTCTGTAAACATTTGCTGGGGAGTGCAGAGTTAAGAAACTGTTTTGTGGCTTGAAGCATTTTTTGCCTTCTCTATCTTTTTCTTACGCATCAGTGCAATGAAAGTGTTGGTTAAAACCAGGTTATTTTGTCAGAGCCACATTGGTGCTGGTAGGAGTTACAAACTCACCTCCATCAGGAGGAAGAGCGAGTGGTGCTGAGCCTGCTGGGGGCTCTGGGCATTCCAGTTACCCGGCAGAGAGGACTTATGCTTCAAAACCCGTTATTTTCAAAGAGTAAGACTTACGAGAGGATTCAGGGGGATTTGGCTCATTTTGCCAAATCCCACCTGTAACTGCATGTGGACATAGCTGGTGGCTTTTAGTGGTTAAAGGAACCAGCTCCAAGTCCCCTGTACTTAGCACTGGTGAGGCCACCTCTCAAGTGCTGTGTCCAGTTCTGTGCCCTTCATGACAAGGACACTGAGGTGCAGCAGTGGATCCAGAGAAGGACAGTAGAGGTGGGGAAGGGTCTGGTGCACAAGTCTGATGAGGAATAGGTGAGGGAGCTGGGGGTGTTTAGCCTGGAGAAAAGGAGGTTCTGGGGAGACCTTATTGCCTTCTAGAACTCCCTACACCAGGAGGGTGTAGTCAGATTTGCTCCCACGCAGCAAGTGACAGGATGAGAGGACATAGTTTTAAGCTACGTCAGGGGAGGTTTAGGATGGACACTAGGAGGAATTTCTTTACTGAAACGGTGACATAGGAATGGGCTGACCAGGAAGGTGTTGGAGTCACCGACCCTGGAGGTGTTCAAGGAAAGACTGGACGCTGCACTCGGTGCCATGGTTTGGTTGATAAGGTGCTGTTCGGCCACAGGCTGGACTCGCTGATCTCAGAGGTCTTTTCCAACCTAACTGGTCCTGTGATTCTGTTCATCGCCCTGGCCGGCCAGTCGTGCCGAGCCCCCGGGGAGCCGGGTGTCCCGCTCCGCGCAGCGGGGCCGTTCGCAGCCCGCGGTGAAAGCGGCCGAGCTGCGCTGCCCTCCGCTGCCCGCTGCAGGCCCTGCCGGAGCCCATCCCGCCGCCGCGGCCGCGCTGCTCC
>VZRQ01003770.1:353580-370300 GCA_013397975.1 Machaerirhynchus nigripectus | reverse complement strand
AGAGGGGGCGGCGGGGCCGGGGCGCGCCCCTGGGGCTGGGGGCTGGCGCTGGGACTGGCGCTGGGGGTCCGGGCGGCGCCGGCGGGAGGCGAGTCTGAGAGCGGGCGGGAGGAGAAGCCACCGCTCCCGCGGGGTTTCGGCGCGGCCGTGGAGAGAAGCAGGGACCTAGTGCGGAGGATCAAGGTGCTGAGCGGGAGGCTGCCGTGCTGGCGCGGCTCAGGCCAGCTTGATACAGGGGTCTGTGGAAGTGGGGCACAGTATGGGGTATCTGAGAACAAGGGGGGCCTTAAAGGCTGTAGGAAGGAGAGGTAAGAGCCATACGAGGAGCGGCCGAGGGCACTTTGTTCAGCCTGGAGGAGAGGAGACTGAGGGGAGACCTCACTGCGGGCTGCAGCTTCCTCGTGAGGGGAAGCGGTGGGGCAGGCGCTGATCTCTGCTCTCTGTGACGAGGGAATGCCAGGAAATTATGTCAGGAGAAGTGTAGGTGGGTATTAGGAAGTTTTTTACTTAGAGAGTGGTCAGGCACTGAACAGGCTCCCCAGGCAAGTGGTCACGGCTCCAAGCCTGACTGACCTCAAGGAGCGTTTGGGCAACGCCCTCAGGCGCAGGGTGGGACTCTTGGAGTTCTCCTGTGCAGAACCAGTTGGCCTCGATGATCCTTGTGGGTCTCTTCCAACTCAGGATATTGATATTCTATGATTCTGTTTAAAAAGCACGTTGTAGTTAGTTTAAAAATCCAGCTGAAGCTTCTTTGAAATGTTGCCTGGCAGTAGGTGATGCAGTTTGCCGGTTCCATATTAACTCTGTCATGTTTTGTTTCTTTTGAATGTCCTGTTCAGTAATTTAATTGAATTATTAAAGCAAAAATATTACCGTGCTATTCTTGTTAGGTATGTTTTTCCCAATGGCTGAGTTAAAATGTCAGCTTTGCAAAGCAGATTGTACCAGTTCAGCCAAACTGGTACATAACAAAATTCCAGCTATAATTAGACAACAGTACGCCGGTTTATTTGTAGGTTTTTTTTGTAGCTTTTGCAGTTCAAGGGTTTGGGAGGAGGTGTTTGTTAACTGTAAAGATCCTTCTAAATGTCGTCTGTCTGGTTTTTTGGCAGGATGAAGCAGGAATCCCAGGTATATTAGTCGGAGTTTCTGTAGATGGAAAGGAAGTCTGGTCAGAAGGTTAGTATGTGGGAGTAGTAGTTGTGCATGCCGTCAAGCACTGATGAACATTTAAAAAACAAACAATTCAAACAAGCTAATCAGACTGTAATTTCATCTACTCGATGTTCCATCTGTGGACAGTCAGAAACAGGTGCCTGGGGGGTATCAAATGACACCTTCCTTGGTAAACTTCAATCATTTCCTGGATGTGATAATTTGTTAAGTTCCTGAATATGCTAGTATGTCTCAACAGTTAGATTGGAGAACCTTTCTTCCATTAATTTCTCAGATTAGCCTTTGAATGTACTTTGGGCATAGAGCTGTACAGTAGTCTGGTAGCACTGTATGTAGGAGATAAAGAACTGTTCTCCCCACAGGAACTTCCTTAACAGTCAGAGGAATAATGGCTCACGTTTGGTGACCTGTCTCCTGTTTGTGGGCAGAGGTGTAGTTTTACTGGGAAGGTACTGGGATTTAACAGGTGTTTTAAAGGCGTTTTCCTTTCAGAAATTGCAATTGATTTTTCTGGTTACACAGCTTAGTTTTAAGTAGAATCTGTTAGTACTTCTCGTATCATGTAGACATTTGATATTTAAAAAAACACATCAAAATGTGTATATGTTCTCAGAAATATTTTGGTGAGTTTCAAAAAACCCAGTGTGTTTTGGGTTTTTTGGACAATGTAAATGGTAGTAGTAAATGGCAACATATTTCATTTACGTTTTATAGAATTTAAAGAAAAAATCTTAGTAAGTACGATTGTTATTTTCTTTTGATAGTCTGCTGTTGCATTAATTTTTACATATGCATAAAGCTGATTATGGGTTTTAATTTCTCTTTCACCATGACAGAAGTGAGCTGGAGAGCCTCTGGTACCTTTTATAATGTGGCCTAAAAAGAAAATTGTGCTAAAACTTCATCACAGACTTTCTCAAATCAGATAGCTTTTTCTGGTCTCAAATTACCTAGCAATGGAAAAGGAAGTTTTTATAGAACTTCTGCAGAATCCCTTCCCTGACAAGCTGGAGAGTGCCTGAGAGATCGAGTGCCAGTGGTTTATCAGCAGGACTGCCAGATCCACTACGTGTGGGAGCATAAGCCAGGGCAGAGCTTTCTGCACCCTGCTGCACATGGATATAGAGAACAACAGGGCCTTGAAAAGGCACCTGGGAGTGATAACATTGTTTTAGCAGAGTTCTGGGTTGTTTGGGCCTCCTCTTCCCTTCTTCATGGGGGGCAAAATAGGAACAGGTGTAAATTGCATGTATCCTGTGACCACAGTACTAAAGCTGCTTTCTTGCTGATGGGAGCGGGTGAGAGGTTTGGAAGGTTTTCACTGGGGGAGCAGCATCTGCATTCACAAGTACCATGCACTTGAGTAGCAACTATGTAAGAAAAAGGGTCTTGGGCAACTGGCATGTCATCTGTTTTATTTCTTGTATTTTCTCAAGGTTTTTTTTCCTGAGCAGTTCATGTTTTGGCTACTGTTTTATATGTACAGAGGTGCAGGCCCTTCTTACGCTGAAAACTGCAAATATGTCATTGCTGCATTTTCTTGCTTTTATGCTGCAACATCAGTTGCACTTTCTTCAAACCTGGCTCAAACTGAAGACTAGTTCGGCAGCTTGATAATGCCTCCTTAATTCCAGTTATTGCTACCAGACTTGTGGCTTGGTTACATAGGAAAACACTGTTAACAGAGACTGTTAAGCTGTATTTTAATTGAAGTCACGCTGAGTGATGTTGAAACATAGTGTGCAACACCTCTGTTTTGTGAAACCTTAACAGCTCAGGTAATTGCTATGAATTTGTGAGTGATTTCCTCTCTCAGTTTCTGTACTGATAAAATAAGACCCTTTACTGCTCCAGCCATTAATTCAAAACAATAAAAGGAGTGTTTATGACTCATGGTCATTATTTTACGCTCTAGATTTTGGTCTCTTTGGGTTTTCTACACTGAACATTTGACCTCAGGAGTGTAAAATTTGGCTTAATCTTCAATCTCATTTATCATTACATTTGTGGTAGTCTTAATCAGCAATTTGGGATGCCACTGGCTAATCCAGTGGGCTCTGATTAACTGCTACTACGACATTAAAATGTTATTAACTGAATTGAAGCAGAAGCTGGGATAGTCCAATTCTTCATATCCCAGGTTAGCTGGAGGAAAAATATTTTAAAGGGCCAGTAAATCTAATTCATTGCAAATAATTAATTCAGCATGGCTCTGTGCAAAATACTTACCAGAGTGGTGTTATTTCCCTAAAGGCTTGGGCTATGCTGACGTGGAGAACCGTGTGGTGTGTAAGCCAGAGACCATCATGCGCATCGCCAGTATCAGCAAGTGTCTTACAATGATGGCTGTTGCTAAACTGTGGGAAGAGGGGAAACTGGATTTAGATGCTCCAGTGCAGAAATATGTCCCTGAATTTCCAGAAAAAGTCTACGAGGGCGAAAAGGTATGTAGTTGTTTCTTGGTAAGAGTTTTTTAAAATTTTTGTTCCTGTCACTACATAGCTGTTTGTGTACAGGTGCCTGATCGGGACTTATTCCTATAAAACATTCAAAATAATTTAGACAAGTACTGATGTTTCCTGGTCAAAAAAGCAAATTTGGATCTTTAGTTTTATGTCAAGTGTGTAGTGTCCACATATATACTTTTTCTTTCCTGCATTTAATATGTGATATTTAAAAGGTCCTATGTTGTAGCCTGTATGGTTGCCACTGTGGGGTCTGTGAGACCCAAAATGAAGAAGGTATGCTGGTGGGATGGCCCACAGGCTAAGACATCCGTAAGTTAGGGTGAGCTCCCAGGGGACTTTGCACCCAGCCTAATTACATATGGATCTTCCCCTTTTGGGATTGGCTCCTTGTTCTCCACTCCCTTGTTCCATTTATGTGCCCCATCCAGAAAATTCCTTTTTATTGTACCCACCTCATTGGCTCCTGTCCCTTAGTCCCTCCTTCCCTACCCTTCCATTAGTTCCCTTCCCCTACTCTGCCCCCTGGCCCTCATCCCATTAGTATTGGTGCTCTGCCCGCCCCTTCCTCTCCATATATAAACCTTGTACCCGCCGTTTTGTCTTTTGTCCCTGGATCCCTCAGTACCCAGACCCCCAGTAAGCCTGGTTCCTGAACCCTATACAGAAGACCCTTCCTGCCTCCTTGCTCCCGGCCGTCGCTCCGGTGTGTGTGAGTGCGTGCGCCCCGCACCGTCGGGTGTGGGTGTGCTGGCACCTTCGTGTGGCCCTCAGCGCCGAAGCGGCTCCCCCCGACAGGGGACCCTTCCGGTCCTGCGGCAACTCACCACCGCCACACGCCGCGGCAGTCCTACACCTTTGTCTGGTCTCTGTCATGCTGAATTTTACTTTTTTGGTGGTTCAGTGCTCGTCTTTTAATGAAGAGAGTTCACATTGTCCTGTCTACCTAGGTCACTATTACCACAAGACTGCTAGTTTCACACTTGAGTGGGATTCGTCACTATGAAAAAGATATTACAAAAGTAAAAGAAGAAAAGGAAAAGGCAAACAGAGCACTTAAGCTAACAAAATCCCATCAGGATAAAGAACAAAAAGAAAAAGAAGGTAAAGGGATTGAAAAAACTGATTGTCTCAAACAGAAGAAAGAACATGATGGTGAGACAAAAAGCCAAAATTCAAAGCCTGGCAGGAAAGACAAGGAGTTTGAACAGGAAGAGTACTATTTGAAGGAAAAATTTGAAAGTGTGATTGAATCACTGAAGATATTTAAAAATGATCCTTTGTTCTTTAAACCAGGTGAGTTTCTATTAATGTAGACCAAAATGTGCTCTTCTGGTGAGAATTTTGTTTCAAATAGTTTTACATGTAATGAGGATAGTAGAGTCCAGTGAAGAGTGTTTGTGTGGGGGTTTTGGTTTGTTCTGCTTCCCTCCCTTTTTTTTTTCTTTCTTCATGTGCCCCATTAAAAGCTCAACAGGGAAGTATTTGGTATGTTCTGCACAAACCATCTGGTCATGTAATGTGTATGTACACGACTTTTCTCCCAGGAGCAGTAAGTAATGCAGTAAGTGCTCTGAAACATACCAGTGACTGCATTTATAAATGCTAAAGCAGAATGTAACTCTGGTAACAAATTTGTATCTACAAAGTATTTTGTAAGCAGATACCAACTTGCTGTAGTCATGTTTTGGGCCTTCTAGGTAGGGGCCAGAAGTAAAAAATTTTACTGAGGCACTGAATCAGACCTAAAAAAGAAAGAACATAGAATCACAGAATTACTGAAGTAATTTATTGTTGGGACTATTTAAATTAAGTTTAGGGAGGACTTTGAGGAACTTCAGGTGTAAGTTTTAAATGAGTTAGGTTAAGGTAAATTATATGCATTGCTGATAAACAGTAAATAATGTGCATTTAAGGGGAGAGGGGTAGGAAGAGGGAGAAGTTAAACACTCACCATCTTGGAGAGTTCCTAGGAACCACTTCAGGTAGTCTCAACTGTAGGCACTTCAGCAGTTGCTCAACATGTAGATGTTTCATAGAAGGCATTAGCACAAGGATGAGAGTTTTTAAAAATGAAACACTGTTTTGTAAATAAATTCTGTTGTCTTAAATAATATGCATGTTTGTGTTCATATAATCTTTTGGGATATTCTAGAACTGGAAACACTGTGCTAAAAGTGATGAATACCCTTGAAAAATGTGAGTACTGCTGTTGTCGTCCCTTCTCCAGGATATAGACACAAACAAGTCACGGTAGCTGAGCGTCTTTTAAGCAGTAATTTTATGGCTTGTGTCAGATTTCCAAATCCAGACATCCTTGTTAGAGCTGGTGTGGTAAATCTCATGGAAAGGATGTTAAATGTCAGCACTGACATCTTGGCATGACACCTGACTGTGCATACAGATCCCTGGAAGATTCTAGTGTTGTTCTCTTAGCAGGATCTGTGTCTGCTGCAGTACAGGATTTCCTAGGCCTAGGATCAACAATGGTTGATTATTGACTGCTATATATAGTTTTATTTGCACATATGATTCCATTTAAGCATCATGCACTTAACGTGGGGTTTTTCCCATTTCTCACTGTGTTTCTTCAAGGTAGTCAGTTCTTGTACTCAACGTATGGCTTTACTCTCTTAAGTGCTGTTGTGGAGAGAGCTTCAGGACAAAAATTTACAGACTATATGCTGAAAATGTTTCGTGATTTGGATATGCTGTCAACTGTCCTAGATGACAATGAAGCAATGATATATAACAGAGCAAGGTAAACAAGGGTGGAACTCTTTAATTTTTCCACAACAACTGTTGCCCTTTCTATTTTAATTAAGCCAGCTAATTAAGAATGTGTGATTTTTTTTTTCCAGACATTTGAATGAAGTGTTGTATGTTACCTCAACATTAGTCATGTAGCTGGTTCCAATGCCATGGTATTGGTTCTGTAACTAGCACGTAAAATTACAGAATAAGTATTTTCCATTCTAAGTGTGAATACGGGGGGTGAGGGGAGTAATAGGGATGACTTTGAAGTTCACATTTACTTTGGGTACAAGTAGGCACATAAGTGCAAATAAAGTAAAACAAGGAGTACCAGGAGATTATATTGGAATATATAGTTACCTTGCTTTGCTTAATATACTGGCATTTAAAGAGTTCCATGGAATTGTAATAGTCTCACAGTAACAAGATACTATAATAGTCTCAAAGAAATTGTAATAGTCTCACAGAAAACAAGGTTTTCATAAATCAAATTGCAGTATGAATCTTGACCAGAATTAAAATTCTGTTTAACACAGAACATGCTTTACCAATATAGTTTAAAAAATAATTTAACATGGAAAAGAAAAAAGAACACTCCCCCCAGCCCCCCAGAACTCCTACAAAAACAAAACAGAAGACACCCACACAACAACAAACCCAGAGAAATTTATGTAACTGGATAATCCATTCTGATATAGTGGATCAGGCTAGGGTTTCTTGTCTGGCTCTCTTTTATTTTATTGACCTTCCTGTCCGGGCTCTGGAATTGGTTATTGACTCCCCTGTTAAATTTTGGTGTGGGACAAGAATTCTGTTGAATGACAAAGCAGGTTGTAGTAAAAGTCTCATGAAAATGACACTCAGACTTGTTAAAAGTTTGGCTTCTAAGATGCTCTCAAAGAATGATGAACATGTTGAATCTGAGGTTTACAGTATGTACACGTGTACTGAAAGTGTGTGCACAGCTTTACTGCTCTATTCTAAGATGCTTTGTGCTGGTATTTAGTTTGCTTGCAAAATTTCAGAGGCTCTCTGGCTGTAGGCTCAGAGGCTCATCTGGATGATAGGGATGTTCTCATAAATTATCAACCCTGTACAGTCAAGGTTTTTTAAAACGTGTGTATGTTCATCCTTTTATAAACTGAAATATGGCAGGGATCAAAGAATCAGGACAGGTGCTGTTCTGGGAGTCTTTTTATAGGTACTTAGTGTTAAGCAAAACTGAGATGCTGATTGCTGAAACTGTGGATTTGTTTCCACAAATTGGAGCTTGGTGCCTCAAAATAGAATGTATTGATGTGTTGAGGTTTGTTTAATGGTTTGGTTATACTATGTTTACCTAATAGGAAAATGCTTAAAAATCCATGTTCTAGATCTTTTAGAGGTATGTCAGTGTCATTGTAACAGGTTTTTTCTGTGAACAAAAAGCTCATTATGGGGACAACAAGATACTAAGTCGCTGTCAGAGTTGATGGTAGTCTTGAATCCTGGACCATTCATCATTCTTCCTTTGTTTCAACCTCTTGACTTTCAGTGTTACAAGTTATTTAGAAGTTTGCTAAAAAGTTTTCCAGTACAAGCGCAATCTAGGTAGGGCTTTTCCTTTTCATAACTCTCCAAGTAGTACATGGACCTTATTTGGGCTAAAGACCAAAGGTTGAAATTCCTTGCATTATATATTTATTCAACAGTCCTTTTCATATGTTGTATGAAATTAATCAAGTCATGATTGGACTGTTTCTTTCAAAAGCATAATTTGTTCTGCACTTCTGTTGTATTTTCCCTGATAGTTCATTCTGCAGTCTGGTTGGCAGTTTCTAATTTGTGTTATGCAAGACTTTAATGCTCCTTGCTTTCTTGTAAAGTACGGCAACCATAATGGGGCATTGGGGGGAACTCAGCTGTAAATGGAAACCACTGTCTCAGAGGAGTCACCTACACCTGTTGTAGGATTACTTGTTCTTTAAAACACTTCATATCTAGTACTGGGGTTTAAAAACAAATCTGTTTTGGCTGATCTATTTATTTCTGTCGCATCTCTTATTTGTACGTTGTCTTTATTCTTAGTATATCCTAAGATTAAGCAGAAGGATTAGTACTTTTATTGTCGTTAAGCTTCTAACCTAAGAAGTCACCTTCATTTTTGTTTTACTGTCGGAATTACTTGATTTTTCTGCTATATTTTAAAAAGATATTTTAAAAACCCTCTAACTGTTTGTGAGAAAGAGCTAATACATGCTCAGTTTGCTCTTGTAAGGTAGGGAAGCTTAAAACAGTTGTGCATAGTATATGAGAATGACGAGTTGAATTTTCTTGAGTTTTAGGTGTTATGTTTACAACAAAAAGGGACGGCTGGTAAATGCACCATATGTGGACAACTCTTACAAGTGGGCTGGTGGTGGCTTTCTGTCGTCAGTAGGTGACCTCCTGAAATTTGGAAACGCCTTGCTGTACAGTTACCAAGCCGGACAATTTAAAAACAGGAATGGCAAACTTCTTCCAGGGTACCTCAAGTCAGGCACAGTTGCAATGATGTGGACCCCAGTGCCAAAAACAGAAGTGTCGTGGGACAGGGATGGTAAATACGCCATGGCTTGGGCTGTGGTAGAGAAAAACCAACAGTACGGCTGCTGCAGACAGCAGAGACACTACGCATCCCACACCGGGGGGGCCGTGGGGGCCAGCAGTGTCCTCCTCATTCTGCCTGAAGAGCTGGACCCTGAAGCTCTCGGGGCTTGGCCAGTGGCACCCCCGAGAGGAGTAATTGTCACTATTATCTGTAATATGCAATCGGTTTCCCTCAACAGCACTGCCTTAAAGATTGCAAGGGAATTCGATAAAGAAAAACAGGCACAGTATATAGACGAAAAGAGATGTATGTGACTGAATTCACTGTACTGAAAAACAGAGGGAGAAGGGTGTAATTTGACTTCAATATCACTAAGAATATGGGAAGAAAAAGCATAAAAATACACTTAATTAACCTCTGCTAGTGGTGCTAAATTCACGTCTAACTGGAATTCATCTCTCAGGGAAATTCCTAACTTACAGAAAATGAGAATGTAACAGTCAAAGTTGACTTTCTGTAGTACCTGTGTAAGTTATCATTATATTAGCAGGTTATTTTTATCAACTAGTGAAACACTTGACCAAGATTAAAAAAAAATAGCTTTTTTTTTGCACTAGGAAGTACAAGTTACCTACCTTGAGTGTTAAAAGTTTTGAAATATTTCACATCTTGATTTGAGCACACAACTATGTTGCTTGTTATTCTCACAGTTCCAGCCTGCCAAAACTGTTCAGTATTACTTTTTAAAGAAAAATTGTGTCACCGTTGCTCTTTGTTTTCACATAGCACTTTCCTTATTTGCTTAAAAAAACCAACAAAACCCAAATCTTGAAGCTACCTCCAGAAGGCAGATTTATACCAGAAGCAGACTTTTGTCAGAGCTGTGGATTAAGTATTAGAAAAGAATGAATCTAGAGCAATGTAAGTAAAAATCTTTTTCTTGTTTAGATGTTCTCTCATCCATTTTTATTGGACACAGAGAATGTGTGAAATTAGTTTACTGTGCAATAAAGGTATTATTTCTAGAGTCAAATCCACCCAAATAGCACAATGTGGTAAGCTGTCAAACTGTCCCATTGTTTCTGAGTGATACACATGCTGACTTGGTAGGCAGAAATGGCACTTTATTCTGTAGCATGGATATTCCTGTATAAACAGGAATTAGGAACTCCACTCTGTACAACTTAAAGCCCACTCTTGAAGCCAGCAGTGGAAGTCTTACCAACCAAACATGGCCATGGCAACTGTCATCTCAAAGATTTACCTCCACCTCACTTCCCCTGCAGTTACATCAGACAGTATTTCCAGGCTGAGACAAAATAGAAGTATCTTTCAGGAAAGGTTTCAATACTTCCTTTCCAGCACTGTTTAGCAGCTCTGCTTCTCTGAATTCAAGGAGCAAGATGTTTTGGATAGCAGCTAGCAGAAGATAGCCCTACCTGCCTCTTTCCCAAACTAATGCTTTTAGTTATAGCTTCATAGTTGTTACTTGCCCTGTGATGATACAGCATGCTGCCATCTCTGTTCTCACTCTGCCTTTGGTAATGTTTATTACCTAAGACCAAGAAACCTGGCAATTTAATATTTTGAGGGGTCAGTGTTTCACCTACATTTTTAATTGAAGCTAGTAGGACTAGTGTAGTATACTCTTCATAATTACAAACATTATTGTGCCTTAAAAATTGTTTGCTTGGGGTTTCTGGCCCACTCACCAAAACTTCACTTTTTTTTTTCATTAATAATGTATTGTCTTTATCTCAAGAGTATCCAATCAGTAAATACAAGAAAGAGAACCCTTCTGAATAAACTTTCATTTGTCAGGCAGTAAGTTATCTCCTCTTTTCTCTGAAGTCTTTGGAATTGTCTGACATTTCCAATACAGAAGTACTGGGGTTCTTCCTCCAGTCTTGAGCACCTGCTAGCTGGGGAAACAGCAGAAATGAGTGCTAGTTTTAGACAGGGAATGAGAATAAGAACTTCTGGTTTTTTGTTGAACACCTGAATAGACCAAACATAATGTTTTAAATACAGAAAATCTGAAAAGTAACACTTATTTTAGGATTTTAAATATATTTGTCTTGTATAATACATCTGTTTCACAAATGGTATTTCTTGTTTTTGAAAACCATTTTGCATACTTGAGAGAAAACAAGTTTCACTCACTGACTGTTGTGTGTGGATTTAGACAAAGGCTGGGAATGTAGAAGGTGTAGGTTTACTTTTATGCTTGTTTGCATATGACCAAACATTAACAAATGTAAATATTTGAAGTATGTATGAAAATGAATAAGGGTAAAAACTAAGGCATTGCTAATACCACTATATTAATGACAGTGTATCACTCACCATATATAATATGTTTAGCCACCAATTTTTTATTTGCATACCATGTTCTTTATACTTAAAAGAACTCCTGTAACCTAAGGCTTTTAAAAAGCCTCTGATGTCACATGTGCAATACTGGAGATGCTCTGATGTCTACCTTTCATCTTCCAGTACCTGGAACAAAATGTGGGTCCGTGACAGTCTCTGCTATGGTATTAAATTAATCATGAGTTCTTATCTTTTAGGGTAGATAAGGCAGAGATAAGAGAGACTAGGAATCAATCTGGCCTTAGCATATGTGTTCAGGTCAAAATTAATGTTGCTACTTTGATGTGTGTTATAAAATCAGTAATTTGATGGGCTGGCATTGTATGTGGGAAACTGTCTGGTCAATGAAGAGCAGCTTTCATGATAAACTTACTTGTGAGTGAACCTTTGTTGTGAATGGCACTGAAATAAACCCCAACTTTTCTTAGAAGGCATGTGTATGCCGTTGGTACACCTGTTTCTGTATCACACACCTCCTTCTGCATCTGGTAATTACATGTTCGCTGTTTGAAATAACTGAAATAAAACTTACCTTGCAAATGCAATGAATTTTAGTATCAGGTTTTTGGTTTATTTTAATGACTAGACATGTATGAGTTTTCAAAGCCATAAAAAGAATACTAGTTAATTAGAAAATCCCAACAATAATTAGCTCACCAAGACACCTGATACTTTTAAAGTTGATACATAACTTGAGATATTATTTAGTAAAATAAGATATATGTAAGATTTTGTTTGCATGTTTTCTCATGGGTTAAAACAAAATCCATTTTTACCAGCCATTTAGAAAGGCATGGCTTTCAAAACTAATTAAACCCCTTTCCTTACTGCAAGAAGGCAATTACTTAATGCCTGTATTTAATATTGACAATTTGCATGGGTTTGCTGTACTAGTTTTTTAATGACTAGACACCATTCACACCTCTTAGTGTAGTTCCATGACTTTGAATTGCTTAAAGGCCAGTTGCCTTCTCTATACTGAATGCTTTCAGTGCTTTGCAAAGGATGCNTTTTTTTTGATAGAAATCTCAGTTTAGAATACCAAGGGCAGTCTTGAGATCAAATTAGTGTGAGGGAAAATCCAGGCATTCCAGAGAAACAGCTGAACACAGGTGAGTAACTTTACATTTTTATTTATCATCGTATTACCCAAGATGGGGAAGGGACTACAGCAACATGGAAAGCAAATGAGCTATTTAAAATCCTACCTAGCTTTTGCAACCCTTGCAGTTAGGGCAGCTGCAGTAATAAAATACACAAAACGTGTTTTTAAAGCAGTTTCTGTCGCTATATGCATTATGCTGCTGTAGTTAATGATTAACAAGGGGAAGGATGCAGGAAGTCCAAGGATTTTACTGTTTAAACATAAAATTATAAAAATAGAGCTCAGCTGTCTGCAAACTTACAGGGAAAAACCTGCAGTTCAAATCATTTATTGAAAAAGAGATTGCAGCAGATTAGTCAGGAGTAGCATGTAATTTGTACAAAATCAATCATAATTACATTGTTGTTGTAACAGCCATTTTTAAACTGGTAAGGCTTTCAGGAACACAGATCCAAAAATCACATGCTGAACTGTTCAGTGTTGCTTTCTTCTAAATGAACAGCCTGCAAAGAAATCACAGGAATAGAGATATGAATAGTCCTTAAATTGTTAGGCTGTCTTGAAAAATTGTCCATCCAATGTAAGTAGGAAAATTCATGGATTAAATTTAAATTTCGTGTACTATAAGAGGTGGAGATTTAGCACTGTAAGTCTTCTCTAGCTCAGCCTGAACAACATGGCTGTCATTCAATTCATCTTAAAATAAGATTAAGGTGTACTATTTCTTCTCTTCCAGATGCCTTTTAAAATTTCAATCTATTGTTCCATCCCTTAGTGACACAAACCCCAAACTGAAACAGCTGCTAGGTGTGTTGTTACCATTTCAACTGCTCAACTGCCTTACTTCAGGTATTGTCCTCACATTTACTACACCTGTGTAGTAGCACATTATATAAGCACTGCTATGTGTAATTTGTATTCGTTTACCTTTTGCCCTTTAAACAAGAAATTAGTAACATCTGGATTAGTTTTTACGTTTTTTAAATCCTAAAGTGTTTCCAGTGCTTTTCATATACCCCAGACACTGGGCTGCATTCAAAGACACTGGTGTTTTACCAGTTACCTGTATATACCAGTTATCTGTTTATAATTACCAGTGGTTATTTGTTCCCTTGTAATTTATGCGAAACTTTTTTTGTTTTTGAGCCAGGGAACTGCTTTACAGTAGGGCTGTTTAAAAACAAACAGGCAAGCCATTAGTGACTAGAAGTGGCACAGAGTTATTTTAGCATGGCAAAAGTACCGTACTCCTTTGATGGTGCTTTTTAACACTCTAAACATAGCTCAGAGTTAAACAGCAGTATTCATTACACAAGCTGAAGGAAATGACAAGTCACTTACAATGAAGTGTGTTTGATGACAATGTAGGTGTTTAGCTGCCTGGCATATCCCTATAGCCATTTAAAAACAAAGAATCTGAAGAAAAAGTCACAATTCTGGGCCCGTTAACAATGTTTCTACTAGCCAATGCTAAGCAATTTGCCAAGTAAGTGTTCCAGTATCAGTTTCCAAAATCAAAGCTAAAATATTTACAGGTTATAAAATGCCTTTATATAAGTGGCATATTTAGGTTGTGTAACATTGCCCTTACCTTCTGTGAGCCTGGCTTTGCCCCCAGTTGGCTGACACAGGACAGTTGAGCACCCCACACACAGAACTACTGTCTGAGCATGGCTGAAGACAGTGGTGATCTTGTAGCACCCTGAAAAACAGCATTATGAGCCTTTCCAGTGGGTATTTCGAGCATCATTTTTTTATGTGTTAATTGAATCAGGTACTCTAACTACCCTTGTCCAAAAATGCATCTGTATTTCATTACACAACACACCAAGCCAAATGAAGCAAATCACTGTTGTGTTCCAAAGTGCTTGCCTTTACTTAACACGCATAGAAAAGCTAGTTAGGTAACTGAAACTGGTATGACTCCTATACAAAAATCAACACAGCCTGTTGGCTGACAAGCCCTAATTTGCCTATCACGTCTCCTGCAAAGAAGTTGAGCAGCTCTAGATTAGCTTTCTCTGCTCACAGAAGAACTCATGTAGCTGGAGAAATATTCAACTTGTTAACAGTAGAACACTGCTGTTGACAAAGTCGGGCAGCTGAGAGTATAAATACTGCTGTTCCAATCTCTGTTTGCTTTCTGTTTAATAATTGGTACATGTAAGGCCTGTGCTTGGTTGCATTCTATAAAGCTAACATAATACTGAAATGGAAAGACTGGCACAGAATAACTTCACTAAAGCCTTATGCAATGCTTTTGTCTACAACTTATAAATTCTATGACTTAAGAAAGAATGAAATCATTCATACATGGCTTAAAAATGTTATTTTCACTGCTTTTCAATTTTTTTCCCCTGAAAAGTATTTTTAATTAGCCAAGAGGTATTTTTGGAGGGAGAAAACCTGCAAAGGGTTTAATCTGGATGTGGATAAACAAAATAAATAGGTGAAGGTGAACAGAGATTCCATTTTCAGCACACATAGATCAGAAAGCTATGATAGAATATATGTTGTGAGGAGGGTCCTCTGACGAAAGGACTGCTTGGTAGGGAGAAGTACTATTAGACAGGATAACAGATCTCTGCTTTGTTTAAATCACAAAGAGTAACTGTACAAATCTTTGTGAAAAACTGCTGACAGCTAAAATTTAATCACAGCGAATGTTGCTTTCCCCCTATCAAACGTGAACTTCCATGTTGATGAGTTTTTAATGTTTGTGGGTTTGGCAGGGAAATGAGCCAAATCCACGAGTTTGAGTAATGAGGTAGTAACTACTTCCAAGACCACTGACCCAGGGACACATAAGGCCATCTGCTGGTTTCACTGCCTTGTGCATAGGATTCTATCATTATTGAAGCTCTCTTGCTTTGCACTATATACCTCTCAAACACAAAACCCAATTAACCCAACAATGAAGATAACCAATGACCTATGGGCCTATGTTGACACTGACTGTATCACAGTGTATGCATTCATGGATACTGGTTTGAAGAAAGTGTGAAAAAACCCCAGAGGCTTAGCCTTCAACTCTGTATTTGTTTAAAAGTAACCACAGTTTACTTTCAAGCTGATTAAATTAATTTACCTCACTTTTACATGGAATACAATGTCTCAGAGCTTCTTAGAAAACTAGGCTACTAGGAAAGAATAAGATAATAAGAAAACCTGAGTACATCAACAGTTCCCTGCTTCTAGTCAGGAAGATCACTATTGTAAGTCTATGTGTTTTCTTACTGCTGTAATCTTCTTATGCTGCAGCAGTTTCTAGGAAGTTACCACACTGGGCAATATTGATGTAACTGTGCTGAACAA
This sequence comes from Machaerirhynchus nigripectus, assembly GCA_013397975.1. NCBI lineage: Eukaryota > Metazoa > Chordata > Aves > Passeriformes > Dicruridae > Machaerirhynchus > Machaerirhynchus nigripectus. Next base: position 354,543 of record VZRQ01003770.1, on the reverse strand, counting down.
AGAAGCTGTTCACTGGTAGAGCACATTCCTGTAATGGTGGTAGAAAATCCCATGGTTTAGTTTATTAAAGAGAAGTTGATTATACAGATGTCTCTGAGCCAAAGTAATGAAGATCTGTGAAAAGTGGACATAGGCAGCATCTTATAACCCTCGTATATGAGCCAGATGGCAACTTAGGTCTTAACAGCAACATGCAAAGAAGGCTGTTGTTTATGTTTTACTTTCTGTGTATATGTGCAGAATCCCTGCATATATCCTTGCCAAAAGTTTTTCCAGTTGCTCTACCAGAACTGACTTATAAAAGGAGGAAAACAATATTGGCTGCTGTTTGAACCTTGTGCTATGGCTGCTTTAAGGCATCCATTTAATCTCACTTTTTATACGTGCAAATCTGGGGGGTTGGGTTTTTCCCTACTTGCAAGGGTTTTATAAAGGAAAAATCCCAACTAAAGAAGCACTCGTGCCAGAACCACCAGAAAAGAAAAGGCTGATTGTTTACATTAACTTTTTACAAAGATTGAAAACACTTTTATTGTTAAAAAACCCAAAGCAATATAGAGACGCTTTTCTCTACGGAATAGATAAATGAAACTCAGATTAAAAAATAATAATCGTTATATAAAGATGAACAATATACAAAATTAGTTTTGTTCCTTCTGTAACGTATGAACATTTAAAATATTTACCTGGACATTTTACATCCATAAAGTAGGAGTTTGGGCTCTGCACAAGACGTTTCTTTTTGTGCTTTCTCTTCTCATCCTCTAAGGAGGGATGCACTAGGTCCTTGGCCAGCTGGGGGAGGCAAGAGGAAAAGCGCACTGCGCGTTACGCGGCCACACGGGAGCCGGGCTGGCGCCCCGGGGCTGCCCCGAGCGCAGCCGCAGCCAGGCTGCAGGGCCGGGGGCCAGGCCCCGCCAGGGCCTCCGCGGCCGCCTGCGCGCACCGGCGGCTGCGGGGACA
>VZRQ01003770.1:316378-353557 GCA_013397975.1 Machaerirhynchus nigripectus | reverse complement strand
CCCTTCCGCGCGCTCCCGCCCGGCGCACAGGCAGCGCCGCTCTGCGCGCCCGCCGGCGCCGCGCCCGTGCTGCGTGTCGGGGGCGGGACCGTGCCCGCTGCAAAACAGCTGCACGTGTGCCTCCGACACACCAATACGTGACACTGGCCTTTTCAGGTTGTAAATGCCGTTTAGAAGTGCATCGACTTCACACTTGATGCTGACTAAATCATCACTCACATGGCACAGAATCATAGAATTGTTAGGGTTGGAAGGCACCTCTGGAGATCATCCAAACCCCCTGCCAAGGCAGGGTCACCCAGAGCAGGTGATACAGGAACGTGTCCAGGTGGGTTTGGAATGTCTCCAGAGAGGGAGACTCCACAATCTCCCTGGGCAGCTGTTCCAGTGCTCTGCCACCCTACACATAAGTTCTTCCTCAGGTGAAACTTTTTGTGGTTTAGTTTATGGCTATTGCTCCTCGTCCCATCGCTGGGCACCACTGAAAAAAGTCTGGCACAATCCTCTTGGCACTCACCTTGAAGATATTTATATGCATTAATTAGATCCCCTCTCAGTCTTCTCTTCTCTAGTCTAAACTGGCCTAGCTCCTGCTGTCTCTTCTCATAAGAGAGATGCTCCAGACCCTTCATCATCTTTGTGGGCCTCTACAGGACCCTCTCCCTGTCTTTCTTGTTGTGAGGAGGCCAGCACTGAACATATGTATGTTGTTTCATGCTAAATAATACATTGCATGAAGCTGTACCTGTCAGCATATTCTTTTGCAGCTTCCCACCCCAGTCAAAAAGGTAGAATTTCTGTTAGTTATCATTCATATGCGTAAATCAATTTAGAGAACTTATGAGATATAAAAATATAGAAGATAGTGGAAATTTTTTTTTTAAATCACTTTTTTTTTTTTTTTTAGCGACTGAGTGTTTTTTCTACAAGTCACTAATCACAAATGTCATCTGTAAAATCACGTTTTTATCCTGGAACATTTAAAAGTGTAGTTCAATAGAAATCCTCCTGGTGGCACAATAGACCTTACAAAAATCACTTGGTATGAAAGCTTCCCAAACGTCCAACGGGAACATGTCAGGACACTGCCTTTCTGAGGGAACTGATGCATTTAACAAAATTTATTTGAAAAGCTTGCCATGAGCACACGTGAGGATGTAATTTCACAGAGGCATACCTTTCTGACAACAATATTCTCAAAGCTGGGCTTGGTCCCTTCAGTGCTGACACTCTAACAACTTTCAAAATACTTTCCACCTCAAACTCTTACATTATTCTGCCAGAACAGCCCCTTCTCACTGTCACAGCCTTGTAACACTGTAATGCTGTGTTAGCATTTTTTCCTTATGCGCTGGTGTGGTGATGACACACAGATAGAGGTATTTTGGAAGTATTTCTTCTTGTATCATGGGGAATTTAAGAGGAAGGTCTCTGACTCATACTTTCCTCTGCATGCTGTCCTGTGAAGCTAAGAACATAAACCAGTTACCAGCACAGAGTCAGTTGTTGAGTATTAGCTGTTCCTACTACCTTCCCATCCTTTTCAAATGCATGTTATTTTTCTGCAAGCAGAATGGAAAGAGGATAATCTCTTAAGGCTTTGGATTCAGTATCTGAAGGAGAATTATGTTTTTCTGTGTTAAATAAAATACCTTCACCATGTATAAAGCACCACCTACAATAAAATAGAACTTCTGAAGTGCCGCCCTTCTTTACCTCTTCCTCCTAGCTTTCCTTTAGATGTCTTTCCTGCAAAGAGCCTCTAGTGCCTGAGGAAAACTTTAGAGTCACATTAAAAATTGGCTTCAGTGGAAGGAGGGGCACACAGGATGATCTGAAAACAGGATGTGTTTTGGACACATTCCTCTGGTTCTCTATTTTGGTTTTGCTTGGAGATTCATTTCCTTTTTGTAACTGCTTGCCGTTCAGTGACCTGCTGTATGAGTCCATTCTAATGCATTACCTTTAATCTTACAATTGAAGCTTTTTTTGAAGTGGACGCTTTAGAAAACGGAAATGCAGCACAGAGTTTAAGTGTCAGTCAGCAGGGAGACGAATGCTGTCTGTACAACAGTGGCTTGGCCTACTGAGACACAGATAGATTCAGGTCTAAGAGAACAACTTCCTCTTTCCAGCCTTCTCCCAGCAAGCAAGAACTTTGATCTCATTTTAGAGAAAAGAACAAGAAACTTCATCTGTCATAGAATGACAACAGAAAAATTCCAGACGCTGATCTGGAAATGTTTAAAAACAACATAATGACAGTCACGGTTTTTCCTGCATTGAGAGTGTCAGTCTCTTGTGTTTGAAAGCTGGATCTGTGTCTCTGAGGACGTGCATTGTGGTGGGTCCCTGCTGGGCTGGGACAGCCTGCAAGCCCTCACTGGGATGAGCACCTGCTGCCCCTGGTACTGCTTTGTTCTGCTCCACTTGTGGCCTTCTGCACCTGAATTTGGGTGTCTCCTTAGGATTTGCTATCTGATGTTGTAAGAAAAATTTGTGAGGTTTTACTACAGAACCTCGTATAAACTGCCTGTGGTCACTGACGAAGTGTGTCGTGACTGATTTAAAAAACCAAATTCACCCTACTAATGCTTATAGTGGTTGTCTAGAATACTAAAATGGGGATGGTGTCTCTGTAATACTATCATTAAGACCATTTAGATTTCTTTTCACTAACCACCTCGAAGCTGCACTCAAAAGAAGTAGGTTCACTTCAAGTGGTATGTTTGATCCAGAATGTGGCCTGTCTGTGGTTTTGCCTGTACTACAGAATTAAGAGTTATAATTCTAATTGATTGTAAACTAATGGTGTAAACTGTGGCATGTAATAATTTGGTTTAAATATGCTTATGCTCAGATAGTTTAGATTAGCAGTGGAAACTGAAGAAAGTCCAGTTTTAGCACTATTTTAATAGCAAACTTTGAAATTAATGGATTTTACAGGTCAGAATCTTAGTGTTTTTTCTTTCTGGAATTGAACTGTACATACTTTGTGTAATTTCTTTTCCCAATAATGACTTGATTTAACCTCTTCTATGTAAAGTTCTGCAGTATATACATATGGAAAATTTGTACATTTAGATCACTATAGTAAAGGAGAGTACTGTTCTTTGTACATTAAACCAATGCATTGATCTTAAAGCTATGAGTTAAAAGCAGGACATATCAACCTATCAAATGCAGTAAGACAAAGTGTAGAATGAGCATAGAAGTATCTACCTTCAGAGAAAGACTTACTACTGGAAACAGGGAATAAGTGACTTTTCTTAAAGGAAAGTCACATGATGGTCATCAACAGTAATGAATTCCAGAGGCACCTGCCAAAGTCAGAGTTGTTAGAGATATGCATCAAAAATATTATTATATTGGCTAGCAGAGTTCAAAAGCTAAGGGGCAAAGCTCATGTTAAGGACTTGTGGTTAGGTGGCATTCAGGGCAGGACTACCTCATAAGATTATTGTTTGTAGGACTTGGACCTGTTGATTCCAGTTAGTGCCAAAATAACAGGCTCTTAGTTCTACCAATATGTTTTAAACTCTTACTGTTTTTTTAAACCTTGTACTTAAGCAATTAAGATGCAGAATTTTCTACAATTTCGTATGCATTGAGAAGAGCTTCATTGAAACCAGATTTTCACACAGTTGTCTTTTTACTTAACCAGTCTCACCTCTGAACTGAGGGGGAAAAAGGATTTTTGAAAGCTAGAGGTAATGATATGTATTATTTGAGAAACTAAAAATGAGAGTGGGAAAGAAGTAGCAATATAATCTGGTTTTTTCTTTAAAATGTAGGCATTGGTAAACAAGTGTTTTCTGGCATTTTTAATGTATATGTAAAGATTTTTTAACTTCTTGCATACGTCTAGAGGTAGTAATTACATTTTGCTATTCCTATTAGTTGCTTTCTTAAACTGAGGGCTTTAACAGATGCACTTTACCTACACCCCAGTGACTAAAGGATTCTGCCATAACTTGATTAGGACTCACCTGTTTATAGGACGAGCTTGGACTGTGGTACTGATCTCCTTTTATGGCCAGACGACCTGCCTAGTGGGTGAGGGAAAGGCCGTGCAGTCTGCCTGGACTTCAGTAAAGCCTTTGGCACCATCTCCCACAGCATTCTTCTGGAGAAGCTGGCAGCCCGTGGCTTGGACAAGTGCACTCTTTCCTGGGTTAAAAACTGTCTGGATGTCTGGGCCCAGAGTGTGGTGGTGAATGGTGCCACATCCAGTTGGGACCAGTCACTAGTGGTGTTCCCCAGGTGTCAGTACTGGGCCCAGTCCTGTCTGAGGTCTTTATTGATGATCTGGATGAAGGATTGAGGCCACCCTTAGGAAGTTCATGAATGACACTAAGTTGGATGGGAGTGTTGATCTGCTGGAGGACAGAATGGCTCTGCAGAGGGATCTGGACAGGCTGGATCTGGGTGCCAAGGCCACTTGTATGAGGTTCAACAAGGCCGAGTGCTGGGTCCTGTCCTTGGCTCACAACAACACCCTGCAGCACTACAGACTGGGGCAGAGGGGCTGGAAAGCTGCCCAGCAGAAAAGAACCTGGGAGTGCTGGTTGACAGTGGCTCAACATGAGCCCAGGTGTGCCCAGGTGGGCAACAAGGCCAGTGGCACCTGGCCTGCACCAGCAATGGTGTGTCCAACAGGACCAGGGCAGTGACCATCCCCCTGTGCTGGGGGTACATCTGGTTGTGGGCTCCTCAGCTCAGGAAAGGCATTGAAATGCTGGAGTGAGTCCAAAAAAGGACAACAGAGCTGGGAAGGGTCTGGAGCACAAGTCTGATGAGGAGCAGCTCAGGGAGCTGGGGGTGTTTAGCCTGGAGAAAAGGAGGCTCAGGGGTGAACTTATCACTCTCTACAACTACTGAAAGTAGGGTGTAGCCAGGTGGGGATCAGGCTCTTCTCCCAGGGAACAAGTGACAGGATGAGAAGACATGGCCTCAAGCTGCTCCAGGGAGGGTTTAGGTTGGACATTGGGAAGAATTTCTTCACTGAAAGGGTGATTAGACATTGGAATGGGCTGTCCAGGGAGTTGACGGAGTCATTATTCCTGGAAGCGTTCAGGAAAGGACTGGACATGGCACTTTGTGCTCTGGCTTAGTTGACAAGGTGGTGTTTGGTCAAAGGTTGGACTCAGTGATCTCGGAGCTCTTTTCAAACCTCAATGACTCTATGATTCCATTCAGGCAAAATGGTAGGGTAGTAATTTAGGGATTGTAAAGGCTTTTAAAATTCTGCTTTTTTGAAATGTACAAAACAGAATCAAACTGTTACAGTGCCATCTGCTTTTACATAGTGACAAAAGGTAAACCATAGTTTCAAATCTCTTCTATTTCCAACATGTTCAGTGTTCCCCTCAGTGGTTCTCCCATGCCAGAAAATAAAAAAATTGTTGATCTATTTGACTGTAATGCAACATAAACCAAATGTTAACTCTTCCAATTTGGTGCAATACAAAGACTGGGTTCCAAAGTGTTTTCACGGAACAGGTATCGTAGAGGTGTGGTTATTGAACCTTAACAGCTTTGATAGTACTCCTCAAAGTTTTACTAACATATTACAAGGTATTTAATTGAACAATTTCAGTTTTTTCATACTCTAGAAAATCAAAAATTGTAACTTAATTTTTATATCTTGTTTTTAAAGTTCATGGTTAAGTAAACATCTGTCCCTTGAATGTGGCAAACTGGCACTTTTCCAAATCAGAACAGAACCACTATTGCAAAGCACAAGTGTAATTGAAGAGGGAAGTAATTTGCATTATTTTGCTATAAAAATACTCTTGAGTAACAGATGGCGATCGCAAACATATTGCTCCAGAGACATATGAAAGCCTGTGTCTTCCATAAAACTCAAGAGTGAACATTAACCCCAAAATTTCTCTCTTCTAAGCTGAAATATGTTTGTGTAGTAATCTTCAGCATGGCCATAATTACAGTACACAGCAACTCATGTCTCTGAAAGTACAGCTACAGGGAAGTGTTTCAGAGATTGGTTTTTCATTTGCAGTTTCCTATAATCCAATTATTCATGTTAGACTGAAATAATTAACCAATTTGGTCTGACTGCTTCAGTTGCCAGGTTGACATTATAATTTATAAACTCAATTCTTGTAATAAGTAGTGTAACAACTCATCTTAACATTTAAACAGCCCGACTGCTAATTATACAGTACAAAAATGATCCAAGCAGCCATGTTTCCAAATTCTGGCCTGAACTAGGCAGAGGTCCTCAGGTGTGTTGAAAAAAAAGAAAAAGAAAAAAGAAATGGCAATTCCCCCCATCCTTGTCTTGCAGCTTTCATTCTCCTCTATCAGATGGTATCCTGGTCTTCCAGAGGTCTCAATCAAACAACTACTATAAATAAGAAAAAGAATTTTTTTTACCTGAATTATGATGAAGCATATAAATGTATAGATATAAAATTATATTTTGATCCAATTAACTGGAAGTTAGATTAGCATTCTTGACAAGTTCTTACTGAATTCACCTTGTACAGAGACTTACATCACATCTGTCAATGGATTTTTCATTATTTGCTACCACAAACATATTGGCCAGGAATACCACCAAACTGAGACCCTTAACAGGGAAAAATTGGATAATCAATAACTAGGAGCAGAATACCTTTTGCTTTTTCAAGGATTATAATGGCTGAAGGTATTTGTTTGCGGTGATTCCTCAGTGCACAGATACAGCAGTAGCCAGGCATTAGACTAGCTTGGCCCTATTTTATCCCATCAAATTGTTGTTTAATGTCATGAGGTGATTTTTTTGTGTGCTTGCAGGAGGCTAACCATGTATGAGAGAGCTTTAATATTCAAAACTAATTTTGTTTGATTCTCTATAGAACTCAGCATATATATTTGCCAAGTTAACACACATACAAGAAAAACCCCCAGAAGTGAGAAAGGACGTTTTACAGTCATTGGCTGGATTATAATTAATAGAAATTTTAATGAATGGTTTGGGGAAAATGTCTCTTTTCCCTGTTTTTGCTAAGAGGGAACTGAGAACTGTTCTAGTGATTTATAGTGTTAGAGAGTTCTGTTTATAGCTTGTGTGAAGGCTACAGTTTTTAAATTAAATTAAAGCAGTAACTGTTTGGTGTCATTTTGAAGCGTTTCAGTAGTGCTATTTATTTTTATCGTGTCTTGTGACGTCCTGTGGGGAACACACTACAATGCATACATAATGAGGCTGCCTCATTATTACCGAGATAATTATTAGTGGAAAAAAAAGATGGGGGAAAGTGTTTGAACTGTTTTAGAGTAGATAGCTTGTTGTAGAATATCTCCATTTCCAGTGTTACGTGAGACCACGTGAAAATAATTTTTGTGTTGTGTGCACAAGTTTCTTTCTGAGTTGACATGCCCAGGGCAACATGTAAACTTCTGAGGTCACACATTACACTCGCCTATCGGTGACGTGGAGTATTATGCCATTATTTAACGTGCCACTCGAACACATAACTACGTGACTCTCTTTACAACTCTCGCTAGGTTCCAGAGAGAGCTGAGCCCCGTGGGACGCGGCCCCGTGACCGCGCAGTGACAGCAACGCCCCGAGCGTCCCTCGGTGCGTGCCGCGCCCGCGGACCACAGCCCCCGTCGGGCCCGGCGGTTCCGGCGTCGTGACGCGCCCGCGGGGCCGCCTCCTCCCGCCCTTCCTTCCCTTCCCTTCCCGGCCGTCCCGCCGGAGTCCCGCCCTCCTTCCCTCCCGCGTTCGCCCCCTCCTGCTGCGGCGGCGAGCCGAGCCCAGGCGAAGATGGCGAAGACTTACGACTATCTGTTCAAGCTGCTGCTGATCGGGGACTCGGGCGTGGGCAAGACCTGCCTGCTCTTCCGCTTCAGCGAGGACGCCTTCAACACCACCTTCATCTCCACTATCGGTGAGGCGCCGCGCCCGCGGCCGGCCGCCGCCATCCCGGCGGGAGAGGGGTCCTGCCCGGGGCCGAGCAGGGAGGGAGGGAAGGAGGGAGAGAAGGGCGGGGGGCACCGCCCGTCTCGCCGCGGGGCCGGGGTCGGGCCGTGCCGGGCCCCGTGCGNCGCCGCGCCGCCGCCGTTGTTGTGCCGCGCGCGGAGCCCGCAGCCCCTTCCCGGCGCGGTCGGGGCCCCGCGCCGAGCCCGCAGCGCTGCCGGCCTCTGGCAAAACGGCGGCTTCTCGGGCTCGCCTGTTGTGGGGCTTCGCGTGTTTAGGTGCAAATTTTCGGAAAGTGGCGGAGGGCGGGGGTTGCTCGAGCTGCGTGTGGCTCGTGCCGCGCTGCGCAGTGACACTGACTGAACGCTCAGGGGGCAGGTGGTTCGGCTCTCGGTTCTTCCCTCAACACTTCTAATGCATCTGTGTGTTCATGAACGTAAAGCCCACGTCTTTGACATTTGAAGTAGTTCCGTTCGAGCTCCTCAGTCGACTGTAGAAGCCCCTTAGTGACTAGGTGGAGGAACCTCCTCGACGAAAGTTGAGTTTTGTCCTAAATTTGGTTCTGAAAAGGTGTTTCTAAGCTTCACTAACCTTTTTTAATGACAATGAGGTGTGATATATCAAAACAGGTTGTTGTGACTTACATTTTTGTAAGATTTGTCAGTTTTAGAATACTCTGCTGAAATAAACATAAGCAAATTGTCAAGGCCTTCGGTGAGATAGAGTTGAATTGAAAGTGTGGCAAGATTTGAGATTTATGGTCAGCTACTTGTAGCTGAGGTCACTTTTAAAGTGAAGTACACTGTTTTGGGAATGAAGGGATAAACTGCAATGGAGGTTACTAGTATTTAGGAAGGCAAAACTAATGCTGACTTTAAAAAATAACACTAAGAGAATGAGTAGACTCTATTAAAAAGAAATTGATTTAAAGGTGGAATTCGAGGTGGAATAGTGTGTAACTTGTTTTATATTATCCTAATGCCCTATCCTTTTCAGGCATTTTATTGTGCAGAACTTGGTGCACAAGGAAGAAACAATATTCAGGCACATGTGATTGACCAAATTAGGTGTGGTGTCAGTTCTAATGATTTAAGAACAGTTTTTCTGCATTTTTCTGGCACATTTCTTCTCTCTCTGCAACCGTTTTCAAAATGCTGTATCAGTAACACCAGCTGATAAAAGTCTGAGTAGCATTTTACCTTAGCCGGTATTTTTCTGTACCTGCTGTAGAATAAAAGGCTTAATAAACATTAATAAATGCTGTATCATTTGGAAAAAAAAAAAAGCCTGCTTTGGTACTGTGCTACTTCTTTATACTTCTAAAGAGATAGCTAACATAAATGGGTGTGTCTCTTCCAACCATTTTCTTGATGTTTCTTGAACTGCTTAGCCCTTGATAGATTTTTTTTTCCCCCTCACTGATTCACTTTGAAGTCTTGAGGACTGTGAATATGCTGTTGTTTTTTCTTACTGTATTCAGTAAATATAGGATTTGCTCTCATTTCATTCCTTTATATTTGCTATATCAGCTTGAAGAAACTTATTAGTAACTGAGGCGTACTTCTAATTCCATAGGTAGTAGTTGTCATTTCACAGTTATGTTTTCCTTCTTATGATTCCAGTCCCTTTTTATTTTTTAGCAAAGAACCTCCAGACAGGAAAGTTGACAATGCAGGAAATAGTGAAACTCTTCATAAAAGTGCTGACATATGCCTGAATAAAAATACTTGGGGTTTTTTCAGTGTTCCTTGGGTATTGCGTATATTACTTGTAGGTCAATCATGTGGCTCTAATCTGTTCTTGAAGATGTGCTTGCATGCCCTTTCCCTCTCTGTCTTTTAGTGGCTTCTCAATACTGGCTGGTTTTACAGTCATAACTGGTCCATCTGATGAGCTTGAGGGAATTCCATTTTTACCAATTCTGCTCTTTTTTCCTTGACTGATAAGTCGCAGTTAACCGTGGTGTGGAGGGAGGCGCAGGGATGCAGCGCTTTCCCCAAACAGGCTGCTCTGCCAGTTCAAGTTTTCAGGTCCCCAGGTTAGCATTCCTCATTGAGTACACGAGTGTTCCTGGAGTATGAGCTGCTAGGCTGTTTGGTTTGTACACCCTCCGTACAGTGGATTCTGCAGTAGGATGGTACTTACGCTGTGTGTTCAATTAACAGTGATTTTAATTAGTATGTGTGATATTATGTGCCCTCAGTTCTCATCTGGTCTGTCTCTGCTAACAAGATCAGACTTGATTTTACTGTCGAAGTCTAAGAAGGTGTGTGTTTGAGATGTGTTGACATCAAGTTTTATCATTTAATCTTATGTACTTACATGCTATTTGTGAGTAAAGTGAGTAATTTAGACTTTTTTTTAACTATGTGGGGTTAAATATTTGACAGTTTCAACTTTTTTCCTAGATTTTAGGTCCAGAAGTTAAAACGATCTCTGTTGCTATGATGAAAGGGCCCACATCGTATCCACGTACTGGATAACTTCCTTACAATTTCCCACTCCTATTGTTCTTTAGTAGTTTAACTAGGATTAAACTACAACACTCCAGTTACCAGAGCAATGGAAACACTTTCCAAAAGGAAAAAAGTAAAGTAGGAGGGAGATATGGAAATACGGTTTTATTAGAGAATAATTATTTTACTTCTCATTGCTCGTATTATAGAAATAAGTCAGTAATGAATTGTAGTTAGTTTGTCATTGTGTATGGTATACTTGTATTGTACTTTGCAGATTCCCTCCTGTTTTGCTGTCATGCAAAATGTGCCTGTAAGGCTACAACATCCATGTAGATTGCTTGGAGGTTGGGAAATGCTCCTTTGACTTTTCTCCTCAAGACTTTGGTCATGCTCATAATCATAATCAACGTTGTACTGATTCAGAGAGCAGGGACTTCCAGCCTGGTGTCCTGTAGCCAACAGTTGCATAAGAAGTGTGATAAAAGTGCAATCCGTATGTATTTGTAATTCATCAGACTTCTTTTATTCTTTTTTTGGGTGAATTTTAGTGCAACAGCCTTCATGTCTCTTGTCTTCAGTACCTGGCATAACTAACACCTTCAGCAGACTTTGCTACCCATTATGAGAAGTGAACCAGTGATCTTTGGGGTTTTGAAGTGATGTATTTTCACTCCGTGAAAGCACAGATTGGCCTTGAGCAACTTTAGGCATGACAGGTCCTTGCCCTTCAGCAGCTTTTAATTTTTTATACAGGGTGCTGTTAGGAGAATTTCTAAAAGTGCTGGCAAGTCCTAATACTGTTGTGGTCCCTAGTGAGGATCAGCTTTTCATTGTGAACATGGGATAAACTTTTTTTTACAACGGTTATGTAAGGTTGTGTTGTTTAGTTTGCTTCCTGAGTGGAAACTTCTGCTTTTGCACACTTCTACATGGAAAGTAAAATGCAGTTGAGTCAGCTCATTTTCATACTTAACAGCTCCTAAAGCAAAACTTACCTTGGAGTATCTTGTGTGCCTTTGCTAGTAGTTTCAGTGCGATACACAAGAATCAGAAGTGTTAATTTAGCAGTCGCTAAGTATCTTAACTTGCTGTTCAAGTGCTGTCTGGTAAAACTGGATTTGGTTTATCATTTGAAATAATAAAGTTTATTTTTGGCAATCCTTTCAGCTTTTTTGTATCAACTGGTTTCTGTGAGAGTAAAGTCGAATCTTTGTAGCTGGTAGCATTTCTGATTTGGTACAAAGGCTTGCTGACAGAAACAAAATTTGTAGTATTTATTTTTTTAATCCAGGATGATATCAGCATTTGGCAGAAAGTTGCCCATGAGATAGTACTGTATCTGAGAGCTGAAAGCATTTGTTGATTTTACAGAAGTAACTTTTCCTTAGCCTACATCTTCCAAAATAGGACACTACTCTGGCAGGCAAGCACGTATGTGCTGACCTTTGAACACTTCGATGAAAATCCTTTGTCAAGCAAAATTATCAACTTCCCTTTTGCAGTGAAATTTCCATGTGTGTAATGTGTAATGGAAATTATTTTAGTGTATTCAAGTCAAATCATGCCTCATTGAACATTTCTACTCTTCTTCTCCGCGGTTACTTGTTTATATGATGGGCAGAGGACTGGTTGTTGCTTTGTTGGGGTTTGGGTTTTTTCCCCACCTTCCCATTAAGCTTCAGCATTTCCTATCCTTATTCAATCAATTTCTTTTGGGCTTCTCCAGATGGTCGGAGCTGTAGAAGAAAACACATCAATGATAGATGAGCAGAGGCAGGGAAGCATCAGGAAAGCATTGTCAGGAGTACTTTATTAATGTATATACTACAAACAGATTGTCGTTTGGACTTTGAAGTGACTGAGGTGAGTTCACTCACACTCGGTGGCACCGTTACACGTATCTACAGAGTGGAAGTGTGTGTTCAAGGCTTGTAGGATCTGGGACTAGGGTATCTCTTCAGGACGGGGTTTACATGGAATAAGGAAGACAGTTTTGTGGCAGTAAATACAAAACTGGAAGAACGATTCTATTTTCAAGGTCTGTGCTGGGTGGTCAGCAAGATGATGTGATGTTGGACAGGAAGTTGTAGCTGAAGATATCGCAGGTTAAAAGCATTAAAGTTTGTGTCTCTTGTAACTTTAAATTTGGTACTAACACGTAACTGGTAACAAAGGACATCTTAACTTTGATATTCATCTGCTGATGAAGTTGCATTACCTTACTGTATTCTGCAACAAGCCAACAATGGAATTGAAATTGTTCAGCTTTTATTAGAAATGCTGCTGCAGCTTTTGTGTTGCGTGTTTTACTCTGAAACAGTGTGACAGATGTCTGACTGTTGATGCCTATTCCTAATTGGCAGATGGAGGTCTGTCTTGGTTATGTGTTACTGGTTATTTGAGTGACAGGAGGGCAGTTTAGAGCTGCTTTTGTGCCTTGGTTTGAATGCAAAGTTAAGAACACAGACTAACATTGAATAAATGTAGGAACAAATGTCTTGGTTGATGGATACAGGCTTTGAGAGAGGTATTAAAGACAAACAGCTTTTGTTTGGGAATTTTTAATGTACTTTTTAGGAAGGATCTCCAGTCCTTCTGCAGTAGGGCATCCCTTTAGTAGGAATATATCTTAGACTATCTTATTTCAGAAGGTACTGAGATTCATAATAATAATAATAATAAGAATACATGTGGTGTTTATAATGATGCTTTATTTCATGTTTTGTGGTGGGAGTTAGGTGGTTTTAATTCAAAGAATATTATACTCCTTTTTATCTTTAATTGGATGTTATGGTACCTTAAGTGCCAAGTCATCAGGCTGACTAGATACATAAAATAGCTCTGATGCTTTTCTAATGTGGATAAACTAGGAGTAATAGTAACATCAACAATGTTGCACTGCGTAAGGCTTTTGTACAGTTAGAGTCATAGACTCAGGATATCCTGAGTTGGAACGGACCCACAAAGATCTTCAAGTCCAACTCCAGGCTGAACAGACCAAGTGCCCTCAGCTGTTCCCCGTAAGGCTTCCCCTCCAGACCCGTCACCATCCTCATGGCCTTCCTCTGGACCCTCTCTAAAGCTTTCTATCTTTCTTTTACTGTGGCGCCCAAAACTTCGTCCAGAGGCTTTTAGTTACCAGACTTGCAACTCAAAACTTAGGTCAGCAACTTCCTGTCCCAACAGAGGTTTGAGTGGGTTGTAACTTAGTGCCTTTTACAGGGTTTTTGACCAGTAATTGCATCTAATATGAGCCTAATCTTGTGGTTTATAGTAAACTTTCCTATTAAATGTAAGCTATGACACTTTTGATTAGATTGTATGTAGGTAAAGGCAAGTAAAGTACTGCATGTGTCTGAAGGGAGTACTGCATGTGTCAGAAGGCTTCTCTTCTAGGGAAAACAAACAACTGACCAAGTTTAAGATGTGTTAATTTTGCTGCCATTGCACAGACTCTTCTGCTTTGAGCACCAGAGAAAAAAACCCTGATGTTGAATGGCAGTGGCATCCTCTTACATGTATGGCAACATCAAAGAACACGTGGAACAGGCTGGTCACTGGTAGGAGTCTGGCACCACATCTTGAGATTGGGAAAAACAGGCTGAGTGTGAGAAACTGGGCAAAGCTGAAGTGTCTGCCAGCCGGGGAACACATACACTGCTTCTGCTTCCCCCCACACCTCCCAGCATAACCCTCCTTTCTTTCACCTGCTAGAGAGAAATAGCTTTCCTTTACTGAATCAAAATATCCTGTCTGTATAGGGAGACTTCTGATGGGGTTAAAGATGGAGTAAGTAATCTGTGTCAACCCAAGCGTGGAAGGGAGGAGGAAGATACAGTCAGACTAACTTCCTGGGAGAACTTGTCTGGCTTAGCAGAAGTGATGTAGAGAGGAGTACTTAGGACATGCAAAGCAGGAAAAGCAGATGAAGAAATTAAATAATTAATTAAAATTAATTCATTAAAAGAACCTTGTGTGATGCGGGAGAAGAAAACAGCTATGTGCCAGAAAGATAAGTATGGCCTTTCTTAATAAGTTATGTGGCTTTGCCCATTAATATAGGTAGTAAAAACCTTTCAAAAAAAGGCCTGTTTTGCCATTCATGTAAGAAGTTAAAGCAGCCCTTCTTCTCTCATGTCCTTTACTTTCCAAACAAACGAGCAAAAGACAAACCAGAACCTCCACATGCTTACTGACCCCCATGTTAAAACATGGGTATAAAAAAGCCTTTGATGAAAATGGTGTTTTGGGGCTGTTGAGAGTGCTGTCTATAAAAATAACTTCTGTAAGTTTCAACTTTCCACTTTGACTTTCTGGCCTGATTTTGCTCCCTCACTAGGTACTTTCTATACTTGCTTCTAAAGCGCAACTATATTTCAGACTTTAACTGAAATTCCTAGATTAGACTATTTATTTTAACAAAGATAATTCTTGCTGGATGAGACATTTTGCTCTTCTTGGATCCTTTCAGACAGAGTATCAGTTAAAGCCAAGAGCTGTCTTACTGATATTGTTGATATGTGTTTTTTTATTGTTGCATTTTTATGTTCCTGGTAATACCCTGGTTCCCTGTACTTCTTCCAGTGTAAGCAGGTCTGTGCTCTCTAAAGTGAGTGCAGTGTTTGTGCGTTCCTATAAAACTTCCAAACATTTCATCACTTCTGTCTTTACAGTGGTCATGTGTAATTTATACCTGCTCTAACGTTATCCAATTTAACTTGTTTTTATTTCTGATGCTCTTGTGGCATCCCTGAACCTCTCAAGGAAGTGCTTGGCAGTCTGAGTTGTTAGGCTATAGCAGTGAGCACCTGTCCATACCAACTGTTCCCACGGTGTTTTCCATACCTGTGTTAAATCTGCAGCTGATGGGGTTTGTATGTGGTGCCAGTCGCAGGCACAGCTGGAATAGAAGGTACTAAGTGCTTTGTTTGTAGTGTGTGAGGGCATTTTATGTGTAAGTAGTCATGGACATCCCAGGTGTTGCTTTGCTTTGTGAATCCTGGGACACTCGCTGTGCTCATTTTTCATGTAGCACCTCTTCTGTTTTAAACAGACAATGTTCTGGCCCCCCAAAGTCTTTATTTCTTCACTCTGAATAACCAGTTCATCTAGAGCCCTGAAAATTTTAAGAGGCTTTTTAAAAAAGACGTGGCATCTCCATTTCTCACTGGACAGATGTATAGGTTTACCAGGACCAAAAATTAGGGAACAAAACCAAAGCTAATCTTTCTGGCCTGTTCTTATTTTCACAACTGAAGCATGGTGTATGAATAATAAACAATGAACTTTAAATTGTGGTGGCAAGGCAGTATTAGTTGCATGGGACTTTTTTAATAAGCCATTTTTTCAACCTTTTGGATTCTTAGGGTGCTGACTTTGTCCAAAGTAATTATTTTTGTCATTTTCCCGACAGCAATATGCAGTTACAGTTATTTTGGTTAAAGACATAATTTTCTATGTTTCTACGCCTACAAACATAGATCGTTTACGGCCAAGAGTTTTGAGATAATTTTTTCCTGTTCTTGGGGGTTCCACCTTGGGGTTGGGGTTTTTTTTTTTTTGTGTTTTTTTTTTTTTGTTGTTGTTGTTGTCTTTTTTTTCCTCTTATCTATTAATTTATGTTTTTGATAAGGACCGATCATGTGTCATTTTGTATTAAGCACTGGACTTCTGAAAGAAGAATCAAATATTTGTATTTATAAGCTGCCTTCTAGATGGGGAAATCTGGTGTTCTTACCCATTAAAGCACGTGGCAGAGGTTTTTTTTCGTGTTGTAGAAAGCTGTACACCACACGTCCTGGAGACCTGAGGGAAAGAAGAGCTTCAAAGTAGATGAGAGATGCACAAGTCTCCCATAGCTCCATTACAGGTTAAGTGAGTGTGGGGTTGGGTCCCTGGGAGGTCACTGCAGCTGTTTCTGTTCCCTCCCGAGCCCTAGCTGGAGTGTGACATACAGAGCAATTCCTGCACTGCCATGGAGCTGCAGCTGCTCAGGTGATAGCCTGCTCTAGGACCCACACTGGAGCTGCTGGCAAGCTGCTTATGGGCTCCCTCTGGGTCACTGTTAACTAAGGCTCCAGTTTAATGCCTTGTCCAACAGAATGCATGCTCTGCTACTCACAGGAGGAGAGATGTGGCTGGGAGTACCTGTGCTCTCAGGTTATGCCATCAGTTGTTGTTACAGATGGTGGTAAACTGCATTATGGAGCTCACACAGGTGAGTGAGTTCAAAGGAGAAAAGGATTTTGTTGTGATACCTGGTCCTGGCAGTGCCTACCCCACTTCAGCTGTGAAACTGTAGCCTCAATTCAAGTCTGTTGGCCAGTTTTAAGGTTTGCTGCTCTCCAGTTGTGTGTTGGCTTGAAAGGAATATGTTCTCTAAGCAGCTAAGTTAATGCATTCCTCCTAGAGACAGCCAGTCTATAAATAATCCTTAAAATAAACAAACTTGGCTGTCTGTATCAGTAGTACAATTTTAATCTATTTAAAAATTATTTTAGATGAAACTGAGTTACCACTTAGTGTAGCTTATCTTACATTCAAAATAGAACGAGAGGTAGAGCATAAGCTAATTTCTGTGCACTTTCATTGTATCTGGATTGTAAGCTCTAAAATACATTCTGCAGGGACTCACTCCTTTTAAAGATGGGCTCTTGTGACAGATAATTATTTTACTCCTGTCAAGTGGTATTAAGTTTCTAGTATTGTTTTATAGTCTTGAATTTTATATTGAGTATTTTTTGTGTTTAAAATCATGCATTTCAAAGGCTGCTCAAAGCAATCTGTAAATTGAATTCAAAATGCTGAAAAGAGAGTTTCAGTGTTGAGGATGTTGCTTCAGTGTCCACACTGAAGCACTGCAGTGCACAGTTGTGGTGGCAGAACTCACAGGAGCACTGGTGTGAACAAGTGGTTGGAGAGCACTGGATTCAGATCTTAGTGTGGTAATCAGATCACACTGTAGGTTATTGAGCTGTCAAAAACATGGATGTTTCAATGGTTGGTCTAATTCTGTTGATTATAAATTGTTTTCTGAATCCCTTGTTCTCTTTTAAGTAGAAAGTAGCTTATCTTAAGGAAGGAAGCTTAGGGTGGCAGCTGTGCCATAGCTGAGGGGACACGTGCTGGAGGAAGTGGCAGTTTGCTTGGCAGCCTGAGCATTGAGCTGATCTTGGTGGTAAGTGTCAAGGCCTTAGGAGCAGGAAACTGCCTTATATTACACGTGCACATGGCATCCCCATTCTTTATTGCCATACCTACTTTAGCCATTTGTATTTATTTGTTTTGCCAGTGTTTAAAAGCCTTTCTGTGTTAATAACCTCCAAGGTGCAAGACACTGCTCTGTGCCTCGTTGTGTGGGACACTGGTATTGGGTTCTTTGTGTGGGTGAAGAGTTAGATCAAGGAAGGCCAGTTAACCTGAAGGAGCCTATTCAGCCCACTCGAGGTTACTAGTGTGTTGTGGATCCTTGTGGGCTGCCCAGAAGGAATGGAATACAGTTTGCCCCTTTAAGTTGTGAAAGACTAACTAAAACTGGTTGCACTTGTGTTTAAATCTAAAATAATTCATTTTACAACTTTTGAAAAAATGATGACCTTTACCCTGGTATGTTCCCTCACGTTAGTCTGCTGTATTTTTGAATGGGTGCAATAAAAGACTACTGCCTCTTTAATTTACATACTGATACAAGATGTTGCTGAGATCATCTGAAAATTCTTTGCAGATGTTACTAAGGACTAAAGCCAAATGTTCAAGTTCAAAATGATTAGACTTTGTTCTTTTGTATGAGGCTGTATGACACACTGGTATGTTGCAAGGGTTCCCCACCCTGCCTTTTACAGTGATCTTGACTCCTACTTTGTAATTTTTTATTTTTACTATAATTATTCTAGAAAGATCTAAGTTAAAAGCAACTTTCTGAAGCTTCATTATCTACCTTTGTAGATTTAGACAGTATACTGATGTAGCACAAGAAAATTTTCTCTTGAAAACCACATAAAAATATAATTGTGTATTTAATCCAAACCCTGCAATACCTCCTGCTGAGAACAAAAACAGGCGTAATCTCTGGGTAAGATTGTGGGGAAAATCTGTGGGAACAAATTGATGTCCCTCAGCTGTTGGATATATATGAAAAGAACAAGTTTTTGGAGTACTGATCTGTAGGTCTGTCCATGGAAGATGATGAAACTCTTGAGCTCTGCTCCTGTGTGTCCTCACACACGAGGAGTGTGATCAGTGCTGATACCTGGTGTGTGTCACCTGGTGGTGGCAGAGGTGTGTGACAGGGCCCTCGGTGCTCACAGCCCCTCGGAGTGTGACAGAAATGCACTGGCAGCAGAGGATGCTGACGCTGCTGCTGTGTCTCGGGGGTGACAGGCTTGTGCTGTGCTCAGACTCCAAGGCACCCTTGGAAGGACGAAGCAGGACAGCAGCAGCTGTGGCATCTGTGCCACAGGAGCACTGCTGTGTCCCAGCTCTGCTGTTCAGCCGTGCAGCTTCAGCCACTTGCTGTTCACAAGGTGTGCAGCCTGGAGAGAGAAGTATTTTCTGAGTAATTCTCTCCCAGGATTCAACAAACTGAGGGTGAAGCATATTGATTTTCAGTTACATGCCTCTTCTCACTTCCTTTTTTTGAAGGTAAGTTACAAATCTGCTTGCTTGGTTCAAAGTTGCTTTTAATTCACTTAACCTGAGTGACTGCAGAAAATGTTTTCCCTTCCTTTTGTGTATCTTAAGACTCTTACATGTCTTACAGTAAAGAATTTGTAAGATACTCTCCTTTTCCAGCTCAGCCCATTGAAAAAAAATCAAAACCCCACAACCTCACATATAAACAAAGTAGGCTGGGAAGGACCAATGCTGTGAAGCTGGATCAAGCCCAGCTTGAAATTTGATGCATAAATTCCAATTTTTCTCATGCTGATTTGCTCAGAAGGGTAACAAGACTTTGTACCTTGACCCCTTCCCCTGTCTTTTAATACATCCCTTTTTGTTGTGGTCTGTGTCCAGTGGTGGTGAGTGCCACAAAGTTCTGTTTATAAGGGAATCCCATTTTTAAGAAATGGTTTATTTCCATTTCATTCTTCCATTCTTACTTCAAAGGAGTAAGGTAAGATTTAGACAAGTAGGAAGACAGCTTCTTTAAGAGGGTGAGGCTTTTATTATATGCAGGTCATGCAAAACAGTTCCTTTTTTGTTTTAATAAACTGTGGTGCATCTTTTATGTTCTTTGATGGATGGGACTAAAATAAGACTTCTAGCAAGCGAATCTGGTATGCATTTTTTTCCCAGCTTCTTTGCAAATTTTGTGTTCACTGACTTCTTAAAATTTCTTTGGCTTATATATTAAATAAAACCAGCAGATAAACAATTTTAAATGCTAGTATGTTGAATACTTTAAAAAAAATATTGGTTTGTCAGAGATGGAGCAATACTCTGCTGGGGTAGATATACAGGCTAGTGTGTGCTATCAGAGATTGATGTTTATTTACATCCTGGATGGTGCTGAGCTCCTGCCTGATTTCTTGCTACAGCTGCACAGGTAAGGTCCTGGTGCTATTAACTTAAAATATTGGTGAATTGGGTAATAAGGTAAAGATTAAGAATTCTAATATTTGCCCACCAGTGGCAGGATATTTTGTTTCAGGTTTGTTTTTTTTTTTTTACACTAATTTGTCTTAAGTTTCTTTTCTGCCTGCCTTTTACTGCTTGTACAAAACATTGAAGAACATTACCCTTCCAGAAACATTTTGCTGAGCAGACTGAAGTCCCAAGAAACCTTTACCTTCAGGAGTTATTTTCTGGTACAATCGGAACAGCTTACTGGCTCCAACCAGAATATTTTGCTTTAGTTTCTTTGTGCTGTAGCATTTTCTGCAACAGCAATTTTGTTGAAAAGAAGAAACAAGACAATCTGTCCAAAGAGTGGTACTATGTAGGGAAAAGTTGTAGTGGAGTCCTAGCTGGAACAGATACTGTAGCATGAAAAACCTGAGATACTGGCTCTGATGGCTACAGGGTTAAAATCGGGGTGAGGGGAGAACAAAAGAGTAACAGTGATGCCCTGAGAGCAAGCTACTGTTCTAAAAACTAAAGTAACAAAATGAACTTTTTCAGCCTCCCTGCTCAGTTTGTCCTTCCATTCCTGCAAGAACTGCATCAGGCTGGTTTTTTAAGGTTCATGGTAGAAAACCACTGTACTAGAGCTGGAAAAGGAACCTCTCCATATGTGCTGCTGGGCAGTCCTGGCTGTTCACTGTTGTAGTATTGTGAACTCTTTGTAATATTTCACAATGTCCCCTTAAAGTGATTGCATTGCAGCTTGATTATGGGTAAAATCTGCCCAGGTGGGTTGGAGTAAGAAGAAATGTAGCTGGGGAGTGGAGTAGGGGAAGAGGTAGTGGCAGAAGAGCTTTGGGATATGAAGTGGACATGACTTCTTGGCTTAAACCAAAAGAGGCCAGGCAAGGCCAGTCCTGCTGGCCTGTGGCATCTGGCTGTGTGGCATCTGGCTGTGTGGCATTGAACAGTGGCTTGCCCTGAATTTTATTAGCTTAGCATAGCAATGCAAGGTGGGCACAGCAACCTACAGCTCCCATGGTTTTCTGTGAGAGCCTTTGTGTGGCACTAATGATGCTGCCCAGTGTATTCCCAGACAGAGTTTTGTTGGAAGCTATGGAAGCAAATACCCTCAGTAAAGTCAGGAGAGAGGATGCATCCCTGGCCTATAGTTAGCAAGGATCTGGAAAGGATTTTGAAGAACAATAAGCCCTCAGCTACTTTTACCCCATGCTGGAACTGAAATGCAAGCATTTACAGCCCTAACTAATGTGCAGTTCAAATTGCAACCTGGGCTCCATCCTTGCAATTCCAAGTTTGTGATTCCTGCAACCAATGCTTCTGTATAGCTCTGATCTAATATTTACTGACATGCTAGGTGGGCACCAGTGTGTCAGACTTCCATGTGACAACTCCACTTTAGCAGTTAATTACCCTGTTAGCATTTGCACTCTTAAGAATTAATCTGGATCTGTGTTTTCTAGCAGCTTCTAAAACTTAACTTCAGATGAACATCCAAATGTTTCTGGGCTTTTTCGCCCTACTGGAAAAACAGCATTTCATGTTGCATTTTAAAACTGCAAGCTATGTGATCCTTTGCAATCAGACTTTAATTCACAAATCACTTGTCTTTATTAGGCCTGAGTAACTTTTCAAACTTTGTATCCCACTGTGTGACTGTGCAAAAGAAGAATGGATTAATAAAGGAAATCTTCTGTCAAGAATTAGTGCTGAAAGGCTATGGTTGTTGGAGTGTTTTACATGGTGTAATTTCAGTGTAGCTGTAACCAGATCGTGGCTTGTGCTTAGCCATGCAGGAGCACTTGGCCGGAAGTGGCAGCACATGTCACCAGGCTTGCTCTGAGCGTGTGTAGCTCACCACTTCCTCATACTGATGTGAAGGAACAAAAGAAACATCGGTTTCTAGTTCATTTTAACCTCCAAAAAGTTGCAGTGGCAGAGGTACTTGCAGCCTTTCCCTTTATATTCTTCTTTTAGCTTTGAAATGAATCTTTGAGAATTTTGATGTTCATACTAGAAATCTTAAGTTCTGAGAAGATTTTTTTTTGTGCA
Source organism: Machaerirhynchus nigripectus (assembly GCA_013397975.1). Taxonomy (NCBI): domain Eukaryota; kingdom Metazoa; phylum Chordata; class Aves; order Passeriformes; family Dicruridae; genus Machaerirhynchus; species Machaerirhynchus nigripectus. The sequence goes on along the minus strand of VZRQ01003770.1, from coordinate 331,531 downwards.
GGTCCTGACATTTAGAAGTGATCAAAGGAATGGTTGTACAAATCATTTCAGCGCTGCAAGGGAGATGAGTAACCACAAGAAACCAGTCTGTGCAAGACCTGGATTGGTGCACATGGGAAGCTTGTGCTGCCGTCAGGAGTCCTTCTCAGAAAGCCACCCCTCCGGGAGTCTGTCACTGGTTATGCTGATGTGTCTCAGCTTCAGCAGTTCACAGGACAGGCAGAATTCTCTTCAAACCACGGCAGTCTCTGAATCTTGTTTTCCTGACAGTTGTACTAAAGCTTCAGGCCTAGGCACAAATGAACTTTTAAAACTGATTTAATTTGCTGTTGCCACAATACAGTGCTCTTTCCAGAGAGATCCGTATTTGTGCTTTATAACCTTTGAGGCCAAAACAAAATCTATTCAGAGCAAAGGTTATTTGTTTTCAGACCCGAATACAATTATCTGTGATTTCAGCAGCTGTGATTGCACCTAGTTAGGAGAAAAGTCTTTACAACAAGGGAGGCAAAACCCTCTCCAGTGTAAAATGGAAACACTTGCCAAACTTTCGTTACATAGAATAGGGATTTTTTGCAAGTACATATAATTCTCATGGTTTTTTTAGAAGAGTGTGAATTAATGAAAGTATCTTTTTTCCTGTAAATCTAGCAGTGAATCTTGTGAAATTGCAATTGTAGTAGTAATCATAGCATTTTAAATTAATGCAGTTAATTTCGTATGCTCCTAAAGTGCTGATGTGATATTTTTGCTCATAATTTGTATTCTAACTAATGAGTTGAACTGCATATCCATGGCACATTAAGATTAAGTGGCTGAAACCTGTTATTTTCAGTATATTAAAATAGTAATATTGCATGTGAGAAGAATGAAATTCAAATAGCTAATGAACATCGATATTTCATATTCAGTTTCTACTGTGGTGTATTAAAAACTCCCATAGCTTCCTGTTTAATGGATGGATGAATTCTTAAAGGTAGAAACAGCATTTTCCAATTAAGATACTCTTGATAATTGTCAATTAAATTACATCTTAAGAAAGTTTATTTAATTTCTTCTAACTTAGCCCATCTTTTACAAACTACAACTAAATATCAAGTAACTATTTAGGATACAGTGAAGAAAAGTGGGCCATTCGTTTCCAAACTGATTAATTTGGGGGCTACTGTCTCAGGATTGAAAAATCTGGCAGTCACATAGTAGTGAACTTGAGCAGTCTCAATTTGACCTGCGTTGTAAGACAGATTTAGAGATGCAAAAGTTAGAGTAGTTAGGATTAAGGCTAGTCTGTTTGGAAATCCATTTCACCCCTCTAAACCTTAAAATGACATTATTAAGCTCTTCTGGATTAATTTTTTTAATCCTTTTCTAAAACCTATGGCTTAAAATCTGAAACTTGCTTTCCAAATCAATCTGAGAACTGATGGGTACCATGTGGAATTTTAAGGGGGAAAAGGAGAGAAGTGTTTTCTTGATACTTTTTGGAACTTCCTAAAAAATCTTAATTGCTCCCAAATGAGTGTTCTCGAAAAAGGAGTCTTCTATCTCCTGTGTTGTATTGCCATTTACTGTGATGTCGACTAGATTGCATCAAACATCCGTTTTCAAAAGTAGATGCTGGCTTTGAAAAGGAACTAAGGGGTCACAGGATGTATTTTTAACTCTGAGCCAGAGGTACCAGGGAATTGACTTGAACTGCAGGGACTAGTCAGAAGTTCAGGAGAAATATACATTCAAACTAGTCCCTTACTGGTGTAAAATGGAAGAATTTGGAGATAGGTCTTCCTCTAATGATCTTGACTCACTAGTAGTGAGTCTGAGTTTGGTCTGCTTTCCTTGTGCAGAATAATTTATCCTTGACATGCTGGATGCAGCTGAAAACCTTTGTGCATTCTCACCACTTCTAAGTGTGTGGAAGAAATGACAGCTTCAGAATAGTTCTTTTTACTAACTTTGCTCTTACCAAATTGCCAAAAGGAAACTGAACACTTCCTTTTCATTAATTGCAAAACTTAAGAGTATCTCTTCCTCTGGCAGGAATCGACTTTAAGATCAGAACGATAGAATTAGATGGAAAGAAAATCAAGCTACAAATATGGTAAGTATTCCAACATAATTCAGGTTTTCAGTGACTTGAATTCACTTTGAGAAAGAATACTTCATAGCTTTTGAGCTTCGGGGTACCAGAAATTTCATACCTTTTATTCATTGACTGTCCATAAGGTTTATGCTTTCTTCTGGCTTGCCCTTGGAGTGGTTCTGCTTCAGTAGCACAGGAAATAGTCTGTTCACATGCAAGCATTACAGCAAGTTCCTATTTTATCAAAAGCTGTCCTCTTAAATGTGCTTTTAGACTTTCCGTGTAGAGGAGAAATATTAACTCAATAGCTGCAAGCTAAAATATGCAAGCCAATAAAATGTAACTCCTCTGGTACTTTGATACCTGGTTGTACTCACCAAGGCACAGGTGAGTTATAGTGCTCCTATTCCTTGCATGGTGGCTTTAGTAGAAACTGAGTCTCCCGAGCCAGAATCCTTGTGACTACGGAAGTGCAGTGCCAGAACTGGCTGGTAAAAATTTTCTGTCTGTAATATAGATTAAAAAAGCTGGGTTTTGTCAGGCCTTTGGGGTTCAGCTCCCCCGAGATGTGACTGGTAGCCAAACACTTGGGTCTGCTGGTTCACTCACAGACAGGTACTGCTTTCAAGTCACCCAGGACAAAACACCAGCACACTGAGGTGTAGGGCTGACCTTAGGGACAAACTGTATGTGACAGTGCACCATCCTGAAGTATTTTATTGCTGTGTGTTTTAACTTTTGTTTAAGACAGCACTTGGATGCATCAGAACTTCTTTTTTTTTTTTTAAGTTACTGGAGGGCAGGCTGTGTGGTGCTGAGTTGTATTGCTTGTGTGAAAGCTGGAGAGGTTTTGTGCCAGATTTCTGGTGCTGCTCTAACCGTTGATGTAAGGAGGGTGGCTTGGGAATGAGGGAGCGGCTGAGGGCTGAAGAAACTTGTGCAAACAGCCAAAGGTGTGTTTTCCTAAGGAACAAGTATCAATGCATTGTTACTCTGTTTAATAAGACATCTCTAAGTACTGATGAGCGTTAAACAAATCCTTTTTTTCACTGAACTGTAGGGATACAGCAGGCCAGGAGAGATTCCGCACAATCACGACAGCTTACTACAGAGGAGCCATGGTGAGTGCTCACACTTCAGAAAACCTAAACACAACTAGTGGAACTGGTTTGCTGTTCCTAAGGTTGTGTCGTGTAAGTCTTCCACTGGAGGACTGGATAATTGTGGCTTGAGATGTGGGGAATAAAGTTTGTGGTTTGGTTGGGGGTTTTCTGTTTGTTTGTTTTTCCTTTTTTAAACGTGTTGGTACTTGGTCTAGGCCTGTTTTTTGTGATGAAACTTCCAGCCCTATTGTCTTTTTTAATATAATAAAAATTTCTGCAGATTTTAATAAAATAAGTTGCCAAGCTTTAATCAGATAGGATTGGGTTTTTTTAAATGCAGTCAACCCCTTTAAACACTTGAAGTGTTTCAAAAATGGATAATGAATTAATTTAATATTAAAAGTTAGTTTCACTGAGTTACTTTTCCTTCAGCCAGTAGGGAAAGCAAAGTCTGGGCTAGAAATACAATCATTTGCAACACCTACGGTCACTTTTTCCTCCACTGAGAGTGACTTGAAGTCAAATAACTGACTTAGAGCCTGCACCCTTGTGGTACAACGCTTGTAATGGTTCTTAATGCTATGATTTGAGATATTTTATGTTGGGACACCTTTAATTTTTACTTGGTGGTTGCTACCTGTGCTGCTGTTATAGGTTCTTACTGCTTTGTATGACCTGATCTGTGACATTTATAGGCTGTGGGGCCAAGTAACTCTACTGTTACAGAAGACAGGGAGAAATAGTAATGGCTGTGGCTCTGTATTAGAGCTTCCCAGTGCTTAAAAAGGCTTTGGCAGTGACCTGGTCTTCTCCCCAGTCCATGGCCAAGGACTTCTATTTGTCCTATGAGGAGTGATTGGAAAGGCCTTAGGAAATGGAGGTGAACCTTGCAGTCTGTGCTTAATGCAGTAGCTCTGTGGTCTCCCATGCTTTGCTAACTATTGAGATCCCACGCCAGTGTATGTACAGAAGTGCTGGAAAGAGCTAAAGCTTCTGGGAGAGCCCCAGGGGCAGCTTTGCTGGAAGTGTCTGCTGGTCCCAGCAGAGTATGGAGCTCACAGGTTTGATATCCTGGACTGCTTAAAGCTGCTGCATCTAAACCTGACTTTAACCATAGAGTCCTGCTTGCTGCTGTAGTATAATTTCTAAACTTGCCCTGACTATAGGCTAATAATTAAAAGCTTTGTATAGGTGGTGTGTTTGATCTCTAGCAATGGCAGAAGATGTTAAATAGTAATATTTTGGTAAATTCCCAGCCATGGCATAATGCCTTGAGAAAAGACTTATTCACCTATAATCTTATGTTGAATTTCTTTGGAAGTATAGTTAAAACTACAGCATACATCAAAAGTCAGCCAATAGTACTAGCTCATCTAACTAGATTTTCCTAACTTTATTTAGGGAATCATGCTGGTGTATGATATCACAAATGAAAAGTCTTTTGACAACATAAAAAACTGGATAAGAAACATAGAGGAGGTAAGTGCTTTGTTCCATCTTAGAATTCCCTGGGACAAATAAAAATCAAGTAATTACTTTCATTACAGTAGCCAACATATATGGCCGTGCACCACTTGCAAGTAAAGTGTGTACTGGTACATTTCCAGGATAGCCAAATGCCTGTGCATGTGTGCAACCTGCTACAGAGCTCATGCACACATTTGATCTATTACAGTACTTGGGCAAATGTAATCTAGGAGTATTTATTCCAGCCTATTTTAATATTTTATTGCTTGTTTCAAAAGTCAGCCTCTCTCAGTAATGCCTTCACATTAGATAATTTCTCTAAAATAAAATAGTCCATTGTGAAGGAGTTTGACACACAAGTTTCTTTTCAACAATGATGCACTTTGTTCCTGAGAGATTACTTTTTCTTCTTCCAGCATGCCTCTTCAGATGTAGAAAGAATGATCTTGGGTAACAAATGTGATATGAATGAAAAAAGACAAGTCTCAAAAGAAAAAGGGGAGAAGGTAAGATTTGGTAACTTAGCCTATTTAGAAGCCTACTTCTTGTAGGAGTCTAGCTTCTGGATGTTTGGTATGTTTTAGGCATGTGAGACAGAGGGGGTCTCAAATCTCTTGTTTCAGAAACTTTTATACATAGAGGATGCCAGGTTTGGGTTTGTTTTTTTTTTTTTAAATAGCACTTAACTGTCTTCAGGTTTCAATAAACTTCATGGTAATGTTGTCATGAGGGCAAGAGCCTGTAAAGAATGTTGACCTTTGCTATAGTGTGACATATTCTAGATCTCAGTATAAAGTTTTGTGTATAGTTTGATCATGTAGTCCTTAATTCACCGTGGTGGTCACTTAGTCTTGTTCTAAGGGCTGTTAGTAAAGCTTAAGTAATTATTTAGTTGTTCTACAGAACAAGCAAATAAGGAAGAATACTACAAAATCTGTCATGTACAGCTGAAGTGGTGTAGCTGTTGGTAACACAGATTATGGGATGATTGTACTGTAGTTATCTAGTCCACAATCCTATCTTTTAGAGCCTAAATAAGTATTTTGGTGAGAACTTAATGTCTTTTTGTTGTTGTTGTTTTGTTTTGACTTTATGTGAGGGTATGACCAGTTCTAATACTTTGTCTAATTGTCTTTAATGTTCTTGCAAGAGAAAATAGAAGTGAAGCTTGTTTGGTTTGGTTTGGTTTTTAAAGCTTGTTGAAGCATGCAGCATGTATTCTATAATGAGCCTATTGTGAACCTATATGTGAAACATTCCTTTTACAAAGGAACTTCAAAACCACTAAAAAACTTTAACCTCTCTTCCAGTTAGCAATTGATTATGGAATCAAATTCTTGGAGACAAGTGCAAAATCCAGCATAAATGTGGAAGAGGTAAGAGATGGGTGCTACACTTAGGTGCTTCTTGAATTACTTCTGTGGAGGTGTGTTCCATGATCTGCTGGGCTTTCTCACCTGACCTGGGACCTGAACTCCCAACTGTGCTCCTGGGTCTGCTGCTACGATCCAACTGTTTCTGATTTTCTGGTAATGTCTGGAATTGTTTTATAAATGGGTGTTCACAGACCGGTTTACTGTTTCTGTAGCAAACAGTCGCTTTAGGTGTCTGTGCCTTGCTACTTAAATTTCAAGTCCTTTTTGGACAAGGAATAGGTGTAATTTTAGAACAGTGCTTTGTGCAGGAAATGGGATTCTTTACTCTCAGGATAACGTGCTACTGTGTCACAGAGCCTTCAGGTTACTACTAAATACGTGCTGTGCAGATGAGACCGAAAATTTGTGTGTTAACCTGGAACACCAGGTCATAAGCTCATGGTAGAGGAGGAAGACTTACAATGCTATCTATAGATTTATAATCTGTTTTCCTGCAAATAAATTTTGTGCTAAAACCACAAGATCTCTATGAGAGCATAAGGAAATAGAGTCGGAAGGAAGAGTGGCTCAAGTCCAGTCTATCTCACCATAAATCACTCGTGTCGTCTCAGGGAGGATGGGGGGAGGATCTGAGCTGTATGAAAAGTGTGGACAAAAAATAACTTTATCAGAAGGCAGTTAAAATTGAGATTCATTCATCCAACAAGGTAGAGTTGTTCTTAAGTGTTGTCCCTATACCTAATAATTTAAAAGTCTTTCTGTGGGATACTCTTTAGAAGTCCTGCAAACACCTTCTTAATTCAGATCAGGCATCTGACAAATTAACTAGAAACTGAACACATTGTTATTTTAAATAACAAGTGGGATGTTGTGCCAGCCAGGAGTGTTTCTTTCTGATTGCAGGGTTATACAGGATTGATTGTTATACAGGATAGAGTTAGAATGGACTGATCTGCATCGTGCTGCACCTGGACTAGCTTGACCTGATTTTCAGTGTCCTTGTGATTCTTAAAGCAGACACTGGAAGTGGGACCATGAGCAGTTAATACCAGAGTGGATAGCTGAGCTCTTCTGGAGGGCTGACTTGCTCTGTCATGTCATGGCAGTTTCATGGTAACCCCTGCAGGTCATGAAATGCACAACAGTAGTCCGTGCTTACTCAAAAATGTTTGGCTCTCTAAATATTTTTTTAAATTGTCACATGAATGCTGAAGAAAGCCTTAAAAAATGCAGCTGGTGTAGGCATTTGGCAATCACTAATGATTTAGTTTACTTTCCACCAAATACTTCACTTTCGGGGAATTACAGAATTGTGGTATTTTTGGGATCAGAAGTGAATTAATTTATTTGTTGTGATTTATTTACATTAAATGAGTGTCTGTCTTTGGATATATTCCAAACACAATGAGAGGAGAAGTGTTTATACTTCTTACATTCTGGAACTATCCTTAGATTATTAGGGTCTCCAGATAGCCCAAAGTCTTGCTTTTTCCTGCTTCTGGAGAATTGCAGAATTTTCCTGCTACAGAAGTTTCTTTGCTCCTTCATACATGAAATCTGGGATGCTAAGATTTGCCAGAGTAATTATTTATGGTTTTTTGTTTTGTTTTTAATAGAGATATTGGAAGCTTAAATAGCCTTATAGATAGTCCAGGAGTAAAGCTTTTGGAGGACAGAAAGCGAGCTAACCTTAATGTGGATTCCCAGGATTGCCCTTCTCAAACCTCTCTGCGTTTCTAATTGTGATGCACAGTTCAGTTTGTGGGGGAAATAAAAACAGGATTAGTCTATGCAGCCTTCTCTTCAGCTGATTTTTCTTTCTTCCCCCAGAGGTAGGCAATGGGAAGGTCTGTTCACCTGCTTCAAAGATTGGCGGGATGGAGACTAAAAATAAATAGTTTTTTCTTCTAAAGCATGTTTACTGAAGTTTTAAATATTCTGATATTGTATGTACAGTGTCTTGCAACTCAAGGTGCTTTCACTGGCCTACAGAACATTGTATTGTTAATGTGTCTGGCTGTTCCAAGTTCATCACGTCCTTAATGTGCCTTGTAACTAACTCTTGTTTGTTTTTTCTTTGTTTCCACTCTTCACCAGGCATTTTTCACACTTGCACGGGACATTATGACAAAGCTCAACAGAAAAATGGTTTGTATTTCCAATTAGCATACAAACTAGTTACAGTGAGAGGACAGCTATCATAATTGGCTGAGTAGTAGCGCTACCAAAAAACTCCTGGGGATTACAGTAGTTGCTAGATCAAATTTGAGCAAACAGTGATTTATCACGCTTTATTACACATCAGTGCATAACTATTCATTATTTTGCATGAACATTAACATTGGGCAGCCTGAAACTGATGTGTTGTTCCAAAAAGCAGTGGTCTGATCCGTGTTTTATTATATAGTCTCTTCTCCAGCTAATTCTTGAGATCTAGATTGTTATGTAAATGTTTACTTTTTTTTATCAAGTGATTAACAAAGTCTGGATAACTGAGGAGGTCAGGTTGCAGCAGATCTCTGCTCTGGTTGTTGCCTTGCCAGCAGGGGAAGTGGGGAGGGAGACAGAAAAGCTACAGATCTTTTTTCTGCATTTTATGATGTTGACACTTTTCTCTTTCAGAACGACAACAGTTCATCGGGGGCAGGTGGGCCAGTAAAAATAACAGAAAACCGATCTAAGAAGAGCAGCTTCTTTCGATGCACGCTACTTTGATGAACTTCTAATGATAGACTGCAGCACACTTAGAACCTTTTCTGCTTCTTTGAAAGCACAGGGTCACAAAGCCTCAGAAATAATACCACCAAGCTGCTGCTGAGAGCTCCATTGAACGTAGACTGCGATACACAAATACCAAGTGGATTTTGCTCACTAAGCCTATTGACCTGTCAGGCTCTTCTTTCTCAGATATGGAAGCTATGAAGTGGAGACACAAATGCAAGATTTAACTTGTTTTCCTTTTTTACTTTCTGTTTTATTGCCTGTTGCAAAAGCTGCTATGTTTCTTTTAACTTTGCACATCCATATTGGCCTCTTACTGCCTGTTACAGCACAATCTTACATTTGTATTTGCACAGTTTGACTTGTAAGTAAGATTCTGAACAGATTTGTGCAGTTTTCTTTCTCTTTTTAAACAAACTTATTTTCAAGCAGAAGAGCCAGGGGAAAAGTTAAGTCTCATTTCCATTATTTTCTATGCTGTATACTTGCGGCCATGCAGTATGGATGTTGTTGCTCTAGTGATGAGAATTACTGTAACAATTGGCATTTAACAATTTGTACAGATTTTGTCTCTTAGATGCACAAATCTGTTTATGCAGAAGCTATGGCTTCTATTCTGAATGTAGTATGTTGCTTTTCTTTCTTTACCAGACTTAGCAAAGTTGTGTTCTGAATTGCCAGTCACTGTCTGATTCACAGATGCACCTTTCAGTTATTTGAATAAACACAGTGTCTTTCCTCACTTAACTTCCCTTTGTTAGCTCAGACTGTCTGCACCTTTTTTGTTTCTGATGAGGAAGTACACTCTGGATTTGAAATCATCACCACAAATTGGCCTCATCACTATCACTTAAGTGGCTTGTGGAAGCTGAATGCATGAGTTTTGAGTAACCTCTTTGTGGATTCACTTGTTCAGAAATGACTGCTTCTAAAGGTGACTTCCATTTCTACTCTTAATTCTAAGGATAGTTCGTTAACGCCTGTAAGCATCGACCCTTGACAACAGAGGTGTCCAAACCCAAGTTTCCTGGGCAGTTGCTAAAGTATATCAACTAAGTACAGCACTAAGGAAGCCTCGCATTTAGGGCTATAACGTACTCCTAGTTATGCAGTTCATGCTGAATGTATGTCTTTGGTCTGCTCGAGCAGTTGTTTTTTCATCAAAGACTGGTACAGTGACCTAGACTGTTAGAAGCAGAGGTGAAACATAGTTGCCTTTTTTACTCAACTGAGCATTGTATAACCTAGTCTTTGTTCTTCTACTTTTTTATTGTCTTCTGAAAAATTTCCTCGATGAGCAATTAAAACAGGTGCTTTAGTTCTGTTGGTGTGCCAAACGTGGACCATTGTAAGCTTTAACTACAAGTTTTTGTCCGGCATGTTTGCTGTTAGGGGATGGGTGTGTTCTGTCATTGTCAAAGGAAACGTCTGACGTGCTTGCTTTTGCTTCACTTCGTTCTGGAGTTGTAAACAGTGGGTTGGTTGTTACCACAGATAACCACTTCATTTTGCTGTGTCAGGTACTGAATTGGTCTGGCTCTGTTCTAAATAGTTTGAAAGGGAACGGGCCAATAGTGTTAGATGTAAAGCTTTTGATTTTAAAAGGTTTAACCTTAGTAGCTGGTTCCATAAAGTTTTAAGTGGTTATCAGCCTGTCCCCATGTGTAGCTTAATAGAAGTAGTTCTTGTTACTAGGTGGTGGATCTCATAAACTGCTGTTGCTGCACTAGAACAGAGAAACCTTCATGGCAACAAGGTTTAGTGAAAAAACAAAGCAACCCTAACTGCTCTGGTGTCTACCCTTGATGTTTTTCTTGGACAGGCTAAAGCAGTTATGTTTTCTGTATGGTTAAAAAAAGTGCTTCTATACAGAAAGTGTTGTGACACCAATTACGAATGTTGTTTATTTTCAGTAATTTACCTCTGACTTATTTGGTGTCGTAATACTTTGATTTTTATCTCAGGGGTTGTCTGCAAACCAAAACTGACATGTTCTGTGTTTGGCACTGTTTACAGAATGCTTAGTATTGTTTTTCCTGTCTTCACTGTGTGGTTAAATGTTCATTCAATATTAGTCTCCATGAACTTCCCTTTGAAAGAGCCTGTAAGTAGTAGAGTCTATGAAGTGCTTCTTGAAGCAGCAGCGAATTGGGGTATCTGCTCTGTATGGGGGAGGGTGGGAGGGAGAAAAAAAACTTGCTATTTTCTTACATTTAGCTGTGCTAAACTGTACATAAATGTGAGGTAAGACCATAGGAAATTCACTTTATGCATGAGAAAGTACTGCAGTAAATATTTCACTTTGCTTATTGTTCATGTACAGTTCATCTTTTTCTATTTGTAGAAGAATTTAATGCAATTTTGTTGTCATCTGCTGAAACTGAAGAATTCTAATTTCATGTGGTCTTATGGATAAGGTAAAATTCAGATTTCTTTCTTTGTGTCTTTGCCCCCACCCCACTTCTCCAGCAGTATTAAATGGCTGAGTGGCTGCACTTTATCAGTGTGCTAACTTTTGGTCAGTAGAGACCTTTCTGTATACAGTCTGCCCTGTCAGACGTGGAAAAATGTGTTGTATCTTAGCGTGCAAACCAGCTGTATGTTTTACTGGGATATTCTAGCTATGTTTTCCTCTAGACAAGCGGGTGATGATAATGGTATGTTCTGCCTACGCATCAGATGCTGGGTGTTACAGGCTTTTCTAATATCACTATGATTGTTTTGTGCAGTCTCTGTTGCTACTTTGCTCAAGACTATATAATCCTAAGTTTTGAAGGACTCTTAACTATACCTCAGTCAACTAGTTAGTATTCTAATGCGCATTAGAATTAAAGTCATATACTTACTATTCATTAAGCAGCAAATGTATTTCTGTTTTCTTCCAGAAATTGCCATTAACCTTTCAGGAAAGCAAACATTTTTTGGTGGATTTCAATAAAACAAAAATGCTGCCTATGCTTTGGACTTTTAGGAGAACTTCCCTCAGCCCCATGCCTGTGCACTCTTATCTTGACCAATATTTTTCTAAATGGTTTTTAAAAAAAGCCAAATGAAAAACAAACTGGTCTCAGTGCTTTGCAATTTTAGCTTTCAGTCTGTGCTCAGCAAAACATGCACAAGTAGTTTTTGTTGAGTGTATATAGAATATGTTATTGACTTATCTGGGAGTTCTAATATTGCTAAAGCTTAAACCACTTATGAAACTTAATGCAGCTTACTTTTCTCTTTGGAGGACAGTCTCAAAAATGCTGATTAACTTTTCAAACCTGTAGTTCTTTTTACAGAAAATATTTCCCATTGTAAGTAACTTTCTCATACTAGTCTGCTGAAGTTAAGTGAATTACGTGGATCATTTTCACAAGTGAATAAAAGAGTCTTGAATGTACATATCACATTAAAATATTGTGAATGCATAATGATTAGAAAGTACATCAATAATATGTAAAATGCATAAATGTGTTATTTGTGAAAATGCATCTGTTGTTTGGTTACCTGTTAATGTAACGGAATTTTTGCAATGTTAAACTTGCTAAGGATTGGTCTGTAGGTGATAATAGGTCTTTTTTTTCTCTTCCATTCACTGAACTGCTTATACAATTCTCATTCTTACAAATAAAACTCGTATTTCTTTCTTCCAAAAAAAGCAGGTTTTACATTGATTTTTCTTGTTTCTGGTGAATTTAACTATTTCAGTGCATTCCTATGGCCTTACGAACATTTTTGCAAATAAAACTTCAATTACCATTATTTTAATGCTATATAGCTACTAAATTCAGAATAAAAAGTATAGTCCTTGAGAAAATGCTTAATTTTGAAATAGAAGCGTTCTACTGTGTGTGTTTAAGCACATTTTACCTCTGGTATAAAGGTGTAATGTGAAAAGCTCCTGCAGATAAAAGTGAACTTGTCATGTGGTTAACTTGTAAACCTAATCATTAATTGTGTATTGATGTATATAGACAGAAAACCCATACCCAGCTCCCAAGAAAACCTTCATAGTCCAATAGTTTTATTATTTCATGTGAACTTTTTTACAATGTGTGTCTCAAATAAAAGTTACATACTGAAAAGCATTTTGGAGTATTTTGTATGAAATATTCCACATAGTTTTTACACAGTTGGCATTTCCACTCTACTTTTGATACGTTTGTTGTGGAAAGGTGTCCAGCTGAGTTGCATCTGTAAAGCTTAGTTTAACTAGTGATAAACCACAAGGGTTTTTGTCTGGCTTTGCTTGTTCCTAAACTTGACTCTTCTTTAGAGTTGTCCAGAAAAATCCTTTATTTCTGTAGTGATTGCTTAAATCTAAGTATATTATTTTGATGACCTTCAGTTTCCTAAGAAACCATTTTCCAGACATTTAGTGTCATGAAATGCCCTTTCAAAGTAACTTCTGAGCAATGCCTGTAAAGGTAACGTGAGACACAATTTCCAACTTGATTAAGAATTATCTGCTGACTGAAGCTGTTAATATTTTCTTTTTTGCTGTTGCTTTAAGTCAGCATTATATGAAAGGTATGACTCTGAAATAACCTGGAGCACAAATATCATTGCATCAGTATAGCACATATTGTTTGTCCAGCGTCCTTCAACACTGGGGAACAAATCCCAAACTGAGGGATTTGACAAATACTTGTTAGCTGTTACATTAGCAATAGTTTCTGCCTTTCAGCTTATTGTGGTTTGGCAGTAGCTTGCAACTGTACAAAAATTAGCAGACCTAAGGAAAGAAGGGTTTATCTACCCAAGAGAAAAGCAGGTTAATAATTGAGACATCCTAGGGAATAAAGGGGAAACTCATAGATGACAGCTTCTAAAGCGTGTTTTCTATGTGTTCCTCTCACCAGCTGTATTTAGCTGAAAGGATATATTGTCTCTACCATAAGGAACACAAAGCTAGAGTTCCATCCTTAGTTGTTAAAGTTACACCTTACCATTTTTTGATTCTGGTTGGCTTTGTTGTGCTTGTTTTCAGACTTCTGGCAGAAATATTTGCTACTTTAGGAGCAGCTGTTTAGGCATTATCTTACATATCCCCTAGATATGAACTGGGTTTAGATGCTCACCAGTCCTTAGGTCCTCACAGTAGTTAGTAATATTTTAAGTACATTTGCATTCTGCATTTGTTAAAAGGAAATAGCAGGCATGCCTACACTACATAAAAATGGTGATTTATTACAGCTTCTGTCTGGATCTATTTTTGGTTGCAGATTAGCAATTACGATACAAATACTGCACACTTGTAGATCAGAGGCAAGTTGTTGGTACACATGCAGAATGTATCCGGTTTTTATAATCCGGTAAATTGCCTTTTTTATCAATTACTCTTTTTCCAACTTGGTTGACTAGTGGCTCTTTCGAATTTTTGAACTATACCAAAGTCATCAATATAATAAGATTTCACAATAATTTTTCTTTAGGAAGATTCTAATCTTCAAGAGATGAGATACATAAATGAAGCTTTTATGTTGCATAATGTTCTCGCCATCTGGAGGTTTAAAGAAAGGGCATGGCGTGGAATGCAAAACATACTGAAAAGTTGTGCTCTTGGATGTGTTGTAGTTGCTTCAAAAATTTTTTACTGTCTTCAGCAGAGCACATCAGCAATAAGCTGCTGGTGTGAACAATGCTACACGAATTCTTCTGAGCACAGTCAGTACTTGTTGATAGTTCAGTTTGTGAAATAAAGTTGTAAGTTATGAGCAGGATATGAGCATTTTCCCCATCTGAGGAACTAACAGGTTTAATGAATTGTGGAAAGTTGTGTAACTTAAACTGCACTGCTGAATACACTGTACTGCCTTCAGAGTGACCAAGAACTCTGTGAACATGCGCTTTTTCCTGAGAATTTCACCCTAGTTAATCTTAAATCCCTTCCTTGAGTCGGTGGCTGAGATGACTTAGTGCAGTTGTGACCTTTTCTGCCTGTGCCACCCTCCAGAGGCATGTCCATGACACACAGCTCTGACCGGTGTCCCAAGGCCTCATGTTTGGCACTGGGCTCTCAGATCCATGGACTTGCTTCAAAACAGGTTTTGATTTCTCAGGGAAATGCTACCATTGTGCTCACTGACCTTTCTGACTTGGTTTAACACCTTTGCAGAGCAGCATAAAGCAATGATGCTCCTGTGACACTTCCTTTGGGACAGGAGTTGGCAGAGCCCAGGGCTCACGCCCTCCTCCGCTGCGTCCTCGCATCCAGTGCTGCCTCACCCACAGACATATTTTTGTATGCAGTGGAAAAGTGCAGACTTCACTTACCCGTTTAACTACAAGTGAAGTGCAAATTATGTAATACTATTTTTAAGAAAAGTTGAATGTTTAATTTATTTTCATGCTGTTCACAAATTTGTACTGCTACTTTTACTTACTTTTTTATTTTTCCTTCCCCCCCCCCCACCTCACG
>VZRQ01003770.1:270172-314376 GCA_013397975.1 Machaerirhynchus nigripectus | reverse complement strand
CCCCACAGCGATCCTTGGTGGCCGTAAATGTCCCCAGCGCCGTGTCCCACGGCCTCGGTCACCCTCTGGCCGGTGACCCCACCGTGCGGGCTACGCCAGGTGCGGGCTGTGCCTGTGTGCACCTCGCAGCCCTGCCATGGTGCCGGGGGATACAAAACCCAGGGATGTTCACGTGATGGTTGCAGCGGTTTGGTTACCCCTGGGGCGTTCCTGAGGAAGCTCCCAGTGCTGGGTTACGGTGAGCGGCACGGCCGGGACAGCGCCCTGGGCGCGGGGGTGCGCGGCCTCTGCCCGGCGCAGGTGACCGGGGTGTCCCAGGCGGGCTGTCCCAGGCGGGCTGTCCCAGGCGGGGTATCCCAACCGGGAGAGGGCCGGCCCCGAGCCCCGGCTCGCCAAGCTGGGCCCATTCCGGCTCTGATGTGTGGGCGGGCCCGCCACTTTCATACGTACTGTTTCATGTGCACTTTTGTGCATACTCATTTCAAGTCCCTGTTGTTTTATTTCTGGTGCCTGACAGGTATTCCCAAGAACCGTAGCTATGGCAGAAGACAGACTATTGCCAGAAGTGTTTTTAGAAACCGCTCCTACTCTACTCTATTTTCTTACACAGTGTAGTTAGGCTAGTAGTCCTTTTTCTTTCACCATTAATGTAGTTTGCTTAAATGGGTAGGATTATTTAACTGGTTTTCAACCACCCTATACACATCAGAGATGAAATTACTAGTTTAAATTTCTCTTAAAATTAGAAAATAGTTTGTTGTCGTGGGAAATGCTCACTTCAGCATGTATTTGTTTTGTGGTATTTACTCTGAAACTCTCTAACCAATTTATTTGCAGAGAGATCCTTAGTAGAAATTTCAAGTGCTAGTGGAAGATGCAATATGTGTAACCATTCTTCAGGGTTTTTGCCCCCTCTTTGGTTCAAGGGCTTTTGTCTGGCTGGTCTCCCTGCTGCTTTCTTCCCATGTGTGTTCTGTTCCTGTGCAAACTGTGGGTGGCCATTAGGCATCAGTATGGAAAAACGTGCTCATCTTTGGGATGGTGTTTTCTATGCTGCTCCAGGAACTGTTCTGATTTACCTATGACAGACTTTTGAAGTAAGTCATATGGTATTTTTTATTCACTGGAGATTGCTTAAATGTGAAATCATACTGGACAAACAGCTTACACTATTTAATATCAGTAGTTCTCTTGTGGCAACATAATTTCTCAAAAGTTAGTTTTGATAATAGAAAATAAAATTATTGCAGCCTTAAACCAAATAATAAATCTTAGGAATGGTAATTCTATAATTTGTTTCATTAGTACAAACTGGAGATCTAACACAACTAATAGGGTTAATTTTATTAGTTTACCCTTGAACTTTCTTTCATAGGGAGGGCCACCTTTTGGAAAAAAAGAGAATTGAAAACAAAGTTTATATTTATCTCTGAGGCTATAATTTTGACGTGCCCCACTTTTTAGGGTGAGACACCCTAAGAATTTAGAGTGGTGGGGTTTGCTAGAGACCTAACTTTCCTAGCAAAGCAAGAAACTGTTCTTTGTATTTATTAAATACACATGGAAAGCAAAGAACAAAAGAGGAAACTGGTGAAAATTGTCTGCACCACCTCTTTTGCTCTTTCACTTTTTATGTAGCAATTTTGAAAGGGAAAGCCCTCCTCGATAGTCCTCCAGAGGGCACATTACCTCGGGTTGAGAAAAAGGCTACTGATGCCTATATAACCTAGATTACAGTTGCAAGGTGCTTATTTAGCTTGAGTTATAAGACATCTATGTAACCTAATATCAATATAACCTAAATCATAACTTCTTATCAATATAACCTGAAGCATATCTTTTTATACTTATATAGCCAGAATTATAGTTTTTACTTATGTAGCCTGAATCATAGCTTTTATACCTATATAACCTGATATGTATATAACCTGAATAATCTTTTGATACATATATAACCTGATATGAATAACTTTTTTATACAATGTAATGGCCAGTGTATGGTTAACTAGTTGCTTAAATGCTGAATAGACAAAAGGAGAGAAAAAACCTCACCAGGTGTATAGTTTCAGAGATAGATAAGTGTAGTATTAATGAGAAATTGGCAAGAGCAAGCCAATTAGCCACAAAACAGAGAATTTAGGCTGGTTGAGACCAGATGGACCAAGGAGCACCATAACTACACGTGTCAAAGACAAAGTTGGAAAGTTCAAGTGCGAAGAAGACTTTAGAAGCCTTCATCAAAGACCCTCAAAGACCCCCGAATTGGGGAGGCGCAAGCGCAGTACAAAAAGTTATCTAATAACCATGAGATCATCCTATGTAAATGATTTCTGGTGTGTATGCAGTGATGCTGTAATGACATATGCAACATTAAGCATAATTTACTGCATCAGTGTATCACAGCACTTGAGAAGGGTGGGTGAGTTAGGAGGAGCGATCCCCCTCACCACCAGCGCTGCAATAAACAAACACCTGCTCTACAGACATCAGATTTATTTCCGGCCTGTCTTTCGGGCATCACAATTAAAGTTTTGTTCAATATATTCCTTCAAGAAATCATAGAAGAAAAAAAAAATAATAAAACGTAGCAAATATTTTGCTTTGTCTACGTTTTTCTAGTGGATGAATTCCTGGGAGATTTTATAAGACCTATGCAATCTGTACAGAAGCAGTTAAAGTTTAGTCCTGTAAAAATAGCTTAGAAATGTTCTGTGCTGGCAGCCTTTTGGCAATCTGCTGGAAAAGTGAACCGTGAACATAAGTGCATAGGATCGTGTGCAAATATGAGGTGTGATTATTAATTGAGGAGAAGGGGCTGCTATTTGAATTTATCAGTGAAAAATGAGATGCATCCAAAGTGACTCAATTTTTATTCATAAGTTTTGACAGCTGTGTGTGTTACTAATTGATAGAAGGCTCTTTAGTAAGATATTGTTGCCATTGCTTAAAAAGCATTTGGTGTTCCTGGGAAGATACTTGTGTCAATAGTATGTAACTATTAAATTTATACCATACGTGCCTCCAAAAATATTTTAATATACTAAAGACCATAGGTACCTAGTTTGGTAGAAAAATAATCCTTGAAATAATCCTATATTTTGGTAGAAATATAACACTTGACCTTAGATTCCTTGTTCCATAATAAGTGCTCTGGCATTCATGTTTATTTTTACATTTCCTTTTGCTATTGTTTCCAAACTTGACTGTATGGTGTTGAGAGGAAGTAAAAGAAGTGACAACTTTTCTGACTTTCTCATGTGTGAGTCACTAGATGGTGCCATTTCACTTCTCTGGAATCAGAAAGTATCTTACATATTTTTAGTAACAGTTGTTGGTTGTGATTTTAAAAGAAAACAATTGGTCTTCTGAGTTCTTATTTTGAAACGATTGCTTTTTTTTTCCTGAGACTATGCAATATAGATGTTTTGATTGAATCAAACAGTAATCATGTATTAATAAATGTGCACAATTTTAAAGTTCTGTTCTTTTAAATTTTAATCAACTTTCAGTTTTATATTTGTCTACGTGTTTTACTGATGCAACAGTGAGACCAGACTTGACAAAAATGCACATTTTAAATGTGGAATTGTTTGAGGGTCTTTAAGTATCTGCAGCTTATGTGAATTATGATTCACATACTAGTTCAGTTTGAGGCATAGTGGTTTTCATCCACTGACAGCTGCTCTCCATTTCTCTGTGTACTAAGAACTGAAAAGAACAGAGTTAACAGTGGCCCATTTTTATCTCTTGCTGTAGTGCTGGGATCACAGAAACCACTTAGTGCACAGAACCACTCAGTGCAGTTTCATGTAACATGCTAAAATTGTTTGGGGAACTGTTATTTCGCAATTTCACGTAGAAAGCATGTCACACAATTCATGTGCTGACTGTCAGTTAGGTACAAGTGATGGATATTATTTCCAAGTTTGACCACTAAATTGTCTGTTTAGCTGGTCAGAAATGGAGAGGCTTCCAAAACCGTTTTTGCAAAATGGTTTGGACACCTTTTTTGTGAGAATGGCAAAGTAGAACTTTACGTTTGCAGGAATGCTCATTATTAATAAAATTATTTATTTTGAGCCATCCTAATATTGGGTTTGACTTGCTGGCCATCAGTTTTTTCTCAGTGAGAAATTATGTTATAAAACTGTAGCTGCCATATTGCAGTAGAAAGTGCTTTACAATTGGACAAGGTGCAGTGAGTTGGGTTCAGTATGGAACAACCTTATCGGTTTGAGAAGAAGCAATGAGCACTTAGGTTGTGTAAAGCTGTGCAGTCAGTGGGTTACGGTTCTGAGTTATGAGGACCATGGGCAAAGCCTCTGGAACTTTTACCGTAATCAAACAATCTAAAACCACCAAAAGGTCTGATTGTGTGAGCTGCCTGGTCTCCTGAGGCTTCCAAGCCATGGTCTCTTTGTTACCTCTTACATATTTTGTGAAGAGCCAAGCACATTCTAAATATGTGCGGTAAAGAAATGGAGACTTCAGCATATCCTGGTGCTGGATCCTTCAGCTGAGTCAGCCTGCACGTTCTTGGCAGTTGGATACCTCCCCACCAAGGGTTGCACAGCCCTGTAGGGCCATCCAGCAAATCACTCATGGTTTTTCATCCACTCTGAAAGATGGATGTGGTGGGAAATTTTGTGTGTGTGTTACAAAGTCTCCTGTTTGCTTTTGTTGGGCTTAATTAGAGTACAGGGAGTTTGAAATCTGTCTGTAAACATTTCCTGCTGAATATGCAGCCAAAACTGAAACAAGGTATCAGATTTTACTTTTTTGGTAATATTTCTGACTATCTGACATTTTTGAAATGTAGAACATATAAATATTGCTTTATTTTTAAAGGTCTGTGTGGTAGGTTAAGCTCCAATCTACGTTTTCTAGTGACGAAGGAAAACGTCTTTTAAATATAAGGAAAAAACAAGAAAAATAAAATAAAGTGGAAGTCTTAATAAGATTTAAATATTCCTTGCAAGCTAATGATAAAAACTTCGGTGTCTTGTTGAACTTTTATATCCTAAGCTATATTTGTGGTTGAAAAAAGCCCACACCACAATTAAGTTATAAACTGATTTTTCAAAATACACGCAATGGGTAAGAATAACTACTTATAGTTTTCTTTTAGTATTTCAGAAAATTTGATTACTTGCAAATAATAAAAAAGCATTGTCAGTGGTGCAGGTTGTTCAGAGCCACTTGATGGCATCTGCCTTGTGAATTCACCAGTTCCATTTCCTTAAAGTCTTGACAGGAGGCAAGTGAGAAGTGGGGCAGGTCATCAAGCCCTTATAAAATGCACAGAGGTACAACCTGGTGATCTTACAGTGTGAAAGTTGAAGGGAATATCCCACCCAGCAGCTGGCCAAATATGGCCCAGCCGCCCAGCCATGAGGTACAAGTATTTTCTCTATCTCTGTTGTTTGCTGTGTTTCTGGGTCTGCTGAACCAGTGCACTGAAACGCAGGAACTGGGGGCAGACAGCTGCAGCCAACACCGTAATTATTACAGGACCCTGGCTTTTTTAAAACCTCTGATTTCTTTATAATGATGCCTTTTCATTTCACCTCTCCAGCTCTTTGACACCAGCCATCTCTTCTCATGTGAAAAGCTTTGGATGTTACTTACATTCCTGGTACTTGGTTGAACTATCTGTATCTTTTTAAATATCAGTATTTGTTTACTTTTTAATTTGGCTTTTGTCAGGCAGCAGTTTGAAATGCACAGTTTAAACCTTGTCAAGGGTACCCCACATCTGGGCATCTTAATAGTTCAGTGGTAGCTTTCTGCAATATAAGACAAATGATTCAATATTACATTTGTGTGTTTGATTAAGGGTAACAGATTTAAAATTGAGGACTAGGTCTTAGATGAGAATTAGTGTGTTGATCTTGCTACAGAATTAATGAAAATAACATTTTACTTCAACACATTAAGCTTTGCAACAGCAAAACTATTCTGTTTTCTTTCCGCCATTTTAGCTGAAGTCCAGAAGGCTTTTTTCCCCTAAAGCTTCTATATTTAATATGCTTTTTCAATATTTGCTTTTGTTGGGCGTTAACTTTTAGGTGTATATATTAAAAGTAATCCTTTGGGATTTGTTTTCGTACATGAGGAATTTTTTGTGACTCAGTATTTCCTTGGCAAATTTTGAAACACAGTTAGTTATCCAAGGTGTGTTGTAGTCTTACACTCTTCATAGTGGAGAAGGTGTAAAAATAAGCTATTTATCACGATCCCACTGCACACTTTCAGCAGAGTAGTCTTGTGACTGGTCAGTCAGTTCTGACAAAGTTCTACCAAGTTGACTTCAAACCCTGGTATATAAATTATGATAGGATGTCCTGGAGTAAGCTCTCCTTTCTGAACTAAAAAAGAAAACCTGGTAGCTGCTGTTTTGATAACCTCTTCCTGAGAGGAGGAATTCTTGCCTGAACGAGGAAGTGGAACAGTCAGTAAAGCACCTCTGTGAGGATATCTGTATTTGCTGAGAGGAAGTGAATACTCTGAGATTACAGGCATGCTGTGAGGGTGTTGTCACACATGGGAAGGGATTTCCTTCTGTCACAGGGAAATGGAAGGAGAGGTCTACATCTCTTGTGGCATCTTATTCTTCTATTTCACTGGCTCAAGTTATTTAGGCTTCATTTCTGCTATTAGAATCTCAGAAATGGGTAATTCCATTTAAAAAAGAAGTGAATTGAGATTTTTTTTTAAACCTGTTTTTATTTATTATGGTAGCATGTTAACTACATCTGTCTTTCTAATCATGCCTGGTTTTTTTTCCTGGACATATTGTGCATGTAAGAGTGACAAAAGAAAGCCGCTGGAAACTATTAAAAAAAAAAAAAGATCCTTCAATAGGTTTATTAAATGACAGTGGCTACAGAGGCCAGAAAACATCTAAGCTTAGATTCTTTCAGCTTAGGGACCACTGGCAGTGCAAACTGGTAATACAATATTAAAGAAAAACAATAATTCCCATATGCTTGCATTTTCAAAGGCAGTATGGATTTTATAGGAGGCCTCCGTGCAATTAGAGAGTGTTATAAGTGGGAACAGCAGGAATATGATTTGTGTGAATTCCTCTTCAGTTTGTTCTTTTGCTTAAGAAACAGTTCTGAAGGAGACATTTTCTCCCAAATGTGTAATGTGTTTGATATGTTTCCCTTGCTGGTACTGTGAGATTTTCCTCACAGTAAGCATGTAGTGCTTGGCCAAGGTTTTCATGCTTCTTTTTACAGGTGTCAAGGATGCTACATGCAAAAGAGAGTGATTGATGGATGTTACTGATCAGCTTAGGTGAAGATTAAAATGCACAATAAAATGTTACTCTTCTAGAAGAAACAAGGGAAACCAGAGAAACAGCATAAAAATTTATTATGTAATCCTGTCTTTAAACACCTTTATTCAAAGAGTAAGTTATGTTCCCTGTAGCACACAAATGCTGCTTTTAATTTCAGACATTTCAACAAGATGATCTTTATGTGCTTGTTTATGTGGGATAAAAATGCTGGCATATGTAGTGTACTCAGTTGTAAGATTGTGCTCCTGAATTTCATGTACACTAAGTATTAATAAGTTATTTCTCCTTGCACTCAAAAGCCTGGTTTTGACATCACACAATTTTCTTGGAGATGGAAGGGGAAGAATCTAAAACACTCTCTGCTGAAACAGTCTGAATCTGCCATCTTGAAAGGAGATAACACATATGATAAGAGTTTATTTCTTTAAAATCACAGATGTGGTGGTGCTGCAATTGAATGTAAAAGGGATCTAAGTATAAAGTTCAGATTGAAATTTCCCTAGTAGTGTTTAGCAGCCTTCAGACCTGAACTTATTTTAGGTATAATCTTGTGGTCTGTCACTTCCTGTGTGCATACTGAAGTACAAGCATTTCAGATCCACACTGTAGATGTCAGATTTAAGAGGAATTCTGTATGCATTGGGGTAGGCTGGATATACCCTATTCTTCCTGAAGTCAATGACATTCCACTTTGTCTGCAGTGGAATCGGGTTTATGCTTCTCACTTCCAAAAATGCATAATGAGACTCGAGTATGAGCTTATGAGGTTTGAAAAGATAATTTAGATTTCTTTCTAGGAATTAGATTACTAAGAAAACTAAATCAGAAAAAACATCTACTGCATAATTGCAGCTGTAAAATCTATTAGGATTTCATGGTTAAATGACAAGTCTGCTTAAAAGCAGCAGCAACTACATTATCTTCACATCATTCATACACACACTATAAATAAGAGCAGGATAATAAGACAATCTTCTTCTCTGATTCCAGTGGCAGTCAGGGGTTGACTTCCTTAACAGATTTGTGAGGCTGTGTAATATCTGGAAAGTGAGCTGTTCCTCTAGCAGTAGTGTTTTCTCAGCACTGAGTTCCTGGGCTTGAACCCCATTAGTAATCCATGTGGCTTTCATTGCATTTACACTTGTCTTTTCCTCCAGTATTACAATTCCACTGGTGAATGCTCTGGCATCATATCCTGTGCTTTTCAAAACTGTGTCTGCTGAACAACCCAGTTCAAATACTGATGTCAAATACAGTTTGCCCTTTATCTTGTTTGCATTCATGCTGCTAAAACCAGTACTTTGTTGTAGCAGGGAAGAGTGCTTGTAGCGTGATGAGTGTCTTCAGATTTCAATACCTATGGGAAAACCTGTGCTAAACAAACCATAAAACTGGAGTTTAGGATTAACTGTAAAATCAATTAAAACAGCCAGACTCAGTAAGCAGCAGACATGAAAAGAATGTGGTGAGGAATTCAGCTCAGGGGGATTCACTGATCATATCTCTCTGGAAAACAAGAGGACAAGGGCTACAGAAAACTTTTGGCTGGTATGTGTTTTTAGAACTCTCTTGAGGCTTATCATTAGCCAAGAACAAGAGATGTGTTTCACCAATCCAAAATAAATCAGTGCTATGAATGAAAAGGGGCTTTTGTGACAGAGCAGGGCATCAAATTTTGGAGATGTCGTCTTCCTCCTTGTACATGCCTGGTTTGTAGATGACTCCTCTGTTGTCTTCACCTCCCTTTTTGAAGCTAAAATAAAAGAAATTTATTAAATAATTGTAATGCCAGTGAAGGAAAAGCACAAGTAGTTACTTAAAATTGTCCATTATGCATGTATGTGTGAGATTACTTTTCTCTGTACTAGTGCAAATGTCACAGTAGCTTATCGTTACATATATTTTATTGTTACATATAGGAGAACACATTTTGTATGCAAGGTCAATGCTGAATGCAAAGGGAATCAGGCTGTAGGAAAATTTGTAATCTTAGAATTTTTTCCAGGATCTGGCTTTGTTGGCAAACAGTGGCTTAATGATCTTTTGGCAGTACATATTTCTTCCTCTAAAATGTTGTGACCTTTGGGAGAGATTTTCCTAAAATTGTATTCTCCTTGTTTCACTTACTGTTCTAGGAAAAAAATGGAAGGATCCAAAAAGCAATTAGGAGCAGCAGTGCTAGCAAAAAGAACCAGAAAAGAACAACTGGCATTTGAGAAATAGAAAAACTGGGTAAGTCTGTTATTGACCCAGTCTGATATCACACAGGGGAAATAATGTCTACAGTAATAAAAACAAATCATAGTTTGTAGAAAGAGATAATGTCTTATAAAAGATCAAACCTTACCAGTATAAAAATTGTGCAAAGTTTTGGGCACACAAGCACTTCTTTGTGTCGGAGGAAAAATATGGAATTTTTTTGTGATGTGACAACCAGACATCTTACCTTTTCTTCTTCAGTAGCCAGAAGGCTACTGCAAGAATGATGAGAACTCCCAGAATGCCGGCTATCACAACAGAAAGCACAAAACCTAGGAAAAGAGGGAAAACATGCAAAACTGTTGATATCATTGCCTTGAGAGGAGAAGGTGAGTCTCTGCTCTGTCATAACATTTGCATTCTGCATCTGCAACCTTTCTACAGCCTGGTCACACCACTTTGTGAGTATGGAATGGGGAACTTGGCACAGATGTTCCCTGGAATGTCCCAGTCCCACAGCTGGATCCACAGTTCGCAGTGCTGTGACGTGCAACACATGCTGAAGTCACAATGCCAACATGGAGGCACCGGCACAGCAGGGTCATAGCAGGAATATGATTTTTGTGCTCTAATAAATAAGAGATCATAAGCAAATCCAAAGAACTAAACCCAGGCAACCAAGGATCTTAAATTTGATGCCTTTAGTTTTCTCAAACAGAACACCATTGAATGTGGACAGCTGAAAAATGATAGGCTTTGCTGTTGAGAACATTACTTAAAGGCATCAAAGAAGGTAAAAATTAATCAGGATATTAGTATGAAGAACTGAGTGATCTCTTGTTTGCATAAAGATTTAAGGATTATCATAGTGCTCTACTTGTTAATGACCTTCATGTACATTTTTGGCAATGAAAATCTTTTAAATTTATTTTGGCCTCCCCAAAGATCCTGGAGGTGAGCTCCCTTTTCCTAACTGCATTTTCTTAATTTATTTACACATTGTTTTTTGTATTTTATCAAATGACTGTTTCTCTCTAAGCAACATCAGAGTTCTTTCAAACTGACAGGTTTCATGTTTTCTATCTAAATATTCTCTTATTAAATCAGCTGTTGATAAAACACAGATGTAAAATGTGGAGTTTAATCTATTCCATTTGACCCATTAATTTGAAGTCCAGCTTAATGGAAGAAGCTCACAATCCATGGACTTGAAGGAGAGCTGTTTTACAAAAGGTGAGTTTTGTTATAGTAAAGGTGTGTGAAATGGACACAAAAATTTAACACCAAAGGGATAACTGTAGAAAAAGAGCTTGTAGTTTGAAGAGGAAGGGTAGGGAGAACTTCTGTATGATGAGAGGCTCTTGCAAAATTTATTTAGGTAGTATTTCAGCATGGTACCCTAATCAAAACTAGACATGAGTTCCTGTTCAACTCGTGGGTAGTGGGTGGTTTGAACATCGTAACAAATTCCAGCTGCATGTATGTGAGGCTGATTTTACTGGAATAAATTGCTGACAGACAAAATATATCATAAACACATGTGAATATTGCTGTGTAATCCTCAAAGATTAGAGGCTTTTTGCAGTGTGATTCTTATTAATAGTGAGCATGAATTTAGATACTCATTACTGGCATCAAAAATGTGGATGACTGAACACTGCAGTCATTTTCTAATTTGATGCAAAACACAGGCCAGTGGCCCCATCGTGTGGTGTCTGTGCTCAGGTGAAGGTGGCAGCTCTCAGGCTTGTCACTGGTAAGGCAGAAAAGTTGCTCTGAAAACCTGCTTAGTAGGGGCCTAGGTCAACAACAGGATTTCTTTTACAAATTTCTGTGGTTGCCTGACCCAATCCTTGATTCTGTGCATCGCCTCTCCTTCCCTTCTTAATAGGTGTGTTCTGTTCCTCTTTGAGGTACAGCTGACTGCATCAGGCTGGGCACTTGCAGCAACCAGGTGTACTTCATTGGGCTTTGACAGGAGCCTTTTTTTCCTTCTGTTTCTTTGTTTTTCTTTCCTTGATGTTTTTTGCCCTTTAGGTGAGGGGCTGCACCTGTGAGGGAGCTTTTGTGACTGCAGTAAGTGGAATGTGAGATTACAGGGGCAATGAATACCTTTTTTGAAATGGGTGGAACATTTTTTCTATGGTTCACTGATAGAGTCAATGAGCTTTTGTAATTAAATGTACTTACACTGAATGGGGGTTTCTATTAAAGTAGCACTGAGCAATGTCTTTCATAGTCATAGAGACCGGTTCTGGGGTATGAACAGCAGGCTAGGCAATAACCTCTATAATTTAACTCTGCTTAGTCATGCCAGCTTTAAAGATACATTGAAAATGCTTTTATAGCTGGTGTCCTCTCTGCATGGGAGCCAGTAATGTGGCTTAGCAGAGGGAGAACCAAATGTTATTATTTGGTTTGGCTCTGGTTCACAGGAACAATTTTAAGAAAGTCACATCTGGGTCAAATTTTCCCCCATAAATGGAAATAATAATGCTTACACTATTTCTGTAACGTGTTTGGAGATTGCTGGATGAAAAGTATAGTGTCTGATTTTCAGTTACTGGGATTGTGGGTTATAACGCTCTACCTTCTCCTATTAAGTACTGAGTGTGATTTACAAAGAGAATATAGTCAGGTGCTGAAAGGTCAGCTCAAGAAACAGATGGAAAACTGCATTTCTCATTTCTGACTGACCACTTGTACTCAGCAGATCAATGCCTCATAGGTGTGGTTAGGAATTGACAATGTACCCTTGCCAAGCCCACCAGGTATTGCATTTTGATAGAGGATGAGGGTAGAAAATGTCAAAGTTGGATCGCTAGGATTCCATGGTGAACCTGTCTCAATCACAAGGGAGCTGCTCACTGTGTAACTTCTGGTACTTCCGGCAGTGTTTCTGCAGTGGCATTGCTATAGTAGATTGTTTGTGCAGAGATTTAAGACCCTGCAGAGGAAGCCTTAGTCTCAGAAACTTGGCAGCTGTATTGCAAATTCTGCTGGTTGAAATCATTGCACATAATCTGACCTAAGCAGAGATTTGAAGAGGATTACTGAAATAGCCATTCTGGACCCAACTAGCTCTCTAGTTGGCAGCCAGTGTTTGAGACTGGAGGTTGGAGAAGAAAGTTTTTAACCTCTTTGTGGTCATAGAAGAATGCCATGGGGAGCATTCTTCTGGTTGGCCAATCCATAAAAGCAGAAAAGAGTCTGACATACTCTAGTTCTTCCCTTCTTTCACTCTTCAGTCATCTTTTCATTTACTCAAAATACTTTTTGTGCAACTAGTATCAGTTTGTATAACAATCACAGAGATGTTAAGGAATGTTGATTTGCTAAACTTGTAATTTTCCTACTTACTATGTTTAGAATCTAGCAACAGGAAAGCTACTAGTGTAATTCTCATTTTAAGAGATCAGCCAACTTTTGGTGACAAATCTAAATCATCTCTGATTTCAGAGAAATATTTTGCCCAGGATTTGTTTTGATCTCTAATTTTCACTTTTCTCCTTTATAGCTTTCTATTAGAAGACACATGTTATGAAAGGGTCTGTCTGCAGAGGGGAATGGCAAGAACAGCTACTGCAGTGTGCCTGCAGGGAACTGTTTCTGCAGGGGCTGCTGTGTGAAAGTGTCCAAAACAGACAACTCCTGTGTTTTCTGTTCTTTCATCTAAACAATGAAGAAACTGACAGGCAAAGTTGAAATGATGTGCTAACACATTTTACTAATTTGAAAGTTCACTGCTTGGCTAATCTTTTTAGTTTAATCTGCTTTTTCTTTTAGCAATCTTTTATTCTCAGTTTTAGTGTAGTGACTTGCCTAGATTCATCTGCCTTAAGTGTACATGCCAGCTTCACAGGTCCTTAAGAGTATTTGTTTGCAAAACAACAAAGAAGTTGGAACAATATATTTTGCACAACCAACATACTCAAAGGCCTTTCTGTGTGGTACAGCTCAGCTTCTCACCACAGATGCAGACTTCTATGCAAAGCTCCCCACCAAACTTATGCGTTGTCATTGTGTAACACTGCAGAGTTAAGCTTTTGGATCAGTTCTTCCTCATAAAATGGGGTTGTTTTTTTAAATTTGTAACACTGGACCATACAATCCAATGTTATGAATTATATTTAGTTGCCAAGTTTGAATTCCTCAAGGACCTCTTCTGATTCTGTGTAATTTCCC
This sequence comes from Machaerirhynchus nigripectus, assembly GCA_013397975.1. NCBI lineage: Eukaryota > Metazoa > Chordata > Aves > Passeriformes > Dicruridae > Machaerirhynchus > Machaerirhynchus nigripectus. The sequence goes on along the minus strand of VZRQ01003770.1, from coordinate 300,686 downwards.
CAAAACAGTGTCCCTGAAAGGCAAAGTTGTGACTCCTTTTAAATGTGTGGTCTGCATAAGATCAAGCCTGACATTGCTGAGAACCAGCAAATGTCACTGGTGAGACAAGGCCATCTAAGGCACTTACACTGGCTGAAACAGCTCAGATGTGGAGCTGTTTAGTATTTGGAGTGACAGCAAATACTTCTGCCAAGCATGACAAGGCCAATGGTGTCTTCCTTCTTTTATCTCCTTGCCTTTGATCAGAAGGGTTGCGGGACTTGCCTGATACCCACCGTGGAAAAGAATTCTTATCTACGCTGGGCATATCTTATTCTTGTGCAGCTGCTCACGCACCAATGCAATACAAAAAGAAAAGGCAACGAGGTGAACTGCAGGGCAAGGAGATTGCTGTGGGTTTGTAGTGGTACAGTGCAGCAGGAGTGCCATTCCAGTAGTCACGTTTACACAGATCACTGTGCACTGTTCACACAGATCACTGTGCACTGTTCCTTTGGGCAGAAGCATTCGTACAACTCACCTTCACGGAAGGAGATAAAAACCAGTCTTTCATGGAATTCCTGAACATTTCTGAAGTTATCAACCATTTCCAGGGGTTCTGGGTCATCACTCTCTGTGCAGTACATGGCTGTTTCCAGTGCCAATAACTAGAAAGGGAAGCACCTGTTCAGCTCCCAGAATACAGAGAAAGCAGTGCCACAGTGGGATCACTGGGAGTGTTTGAAATCAAAGGGGTAGTCAGAGGGAAGAGGATACATTAAGTAATAATTAAATCTTGTGTGGCCTGTGAACCTAAATACAGAATAATGTGTAAGCAGTGTGACATCTCCAAGTCCATACCTGTATTTTGTTTACATCCTGATAAAGCTACTCCTTACTCTCAGATTATCTGCCAGGAAAACTGGATGGGAAGAAACATGGTAGACTTTTCCAGCATGCTCTCCCAGGCACAGTCTAACTCCTAAGTGGTATTAAAGGCTACTTTTTGAAAGAACTCTTTATTTTGGTAGAGACATGATCTGACAGAATGGACAAAGGTGAGAATGTGTTTTCAAAACAAGGAGCATGCAGTAATTTGATCTGAAATTTTGAAAATAACATTTTCCCCGTGTCTATAATTAGGTGAATCAGAAGATAGTGATTGTGAGTTTATAGTCCATGGAAGTGGCCACCTAAGAGCAAAAGAAGTTAATTAGATGCGCACAAAAAATGTAAGCTGGGAGAAAAGCTAGGGAATTCAAGATTGATAGATAACATAACACAAGCTTTTTAGAAACTTTCCAACCCACCTAAGTCCATCAGAATCAAAGTAGCACTGGAATACTTGGTGAATAGCGTTCAGACATGGAGCCCAAACAAAATAATCTGCAGGTAACTCATGGGAAGACTTAGAGCAGGGAGTAAGTACATCATGAAAATAAAAATTAATCTCACTTGACTGTGATTTTTTCAAGCTGATACTGTACCAATTGCTGTGCAGCTGTCTGTCCTTTGTTCTGGCCAACTGAAAACGTGCTAACTACAAACAGAATGGGATATTGATTTATGTCAGTTCTGTGCTGTCTTCCCACTCAAAGGATTTTAGCAATGGTCACCTTTCAATTTTACAGGAACATAAGAGAAATCCAGGAAAGGAGACTATGTATTTACAGTTCTTTAGCAGACACCAGTCAGGGAAATGTGCTCTGTTGGAACTTGCCTGCTCCTGAGAAATTTTAACAGGGTGTCGGAAAACTGTCCAGAGAACACTCGGGTAGCAGGGAGGAGTTGTCAGGGATCCTTCGTAGCGATAATACTCGTCCAGTCTGTCAGGAAGCAGTTCTTGAATATTGAAACCAGGGACCAGGACCTTCTGATCTAAAAAAGGGGGTTTGTGTTAAATATTGCATCATGACTACACAGGTAGTGTTTCAGTGAAGTGGATTTGCTTGTCAGTAAGTAGGATATTTTCAGTGTCACATCACTAGGATAAGGAAACAACTTTTAGCAGAGATGATCCCAGTTTAATAAGGTGTACAGCTTTTAAGTTTCCCATGTACAAATCTTGCCTAAGATATCAAATCAGAGTCCTCCAAGATAAACTGTGGCCATATTAACTAAAAAACACCATGTGGAAGAAATGAGGCCCAGTCAGAATCACATGGGGCATGCTAGCCATACACACTTCCCAGGAATGCACTGCATTTGGAAGCCTTTCACAATTTGTACAGGTTTGCCTGGGATTGCTGGACTGTTTCTTCAGCCAGTTCAATCCCTCTCAGGGCGACATCTGACACTCTCAGCCATTCTCAATGGGATTTAGCCACTCACCCTTGTATTTCACATTCCGGAAGTGCCTGAAGATCTTTTCATAAGATGGGTTGAAGGGTCCAATCTGCAATGATCACATTATCAACACCTGTGCAAATCACCAGTCTGAGTATGAGTCTGTGCTTCTGGCCTGTCCTAAGGCAAGTGCCTTCACTGTCCAGATATTCATGTGGCATAAGTATTTCATAACTCAAAACATTCCCTCTGTCCTCAGAGCCATGATGATGCTCCTGCTCCAGGTCTATTAGAGCTGCTGTATCATAATGCTGCCTTTACAACTGCAGTGCAGACCTTTGGTGTGCACGTGAAAGACCCTATTGCCTGCTCAGAGTGCTGTGCAAATGAAGAGAAACCCTTTCCTCTGAGAGCATTACAGGCAGAAGTTCTCAGCTGCCGGGTTTCTCAGATCATCTCCTGGTTTCCAGTCAAAGCCGCATTTTTCCACCCACAAACGTTTTTTAATCTGCTGCTCCTCACAGTCCAGGGAGGTAAAGAATGACACTGTTGGATGCCACAGGGCTACAACTCAACTGTTTGGCAAAGGTTATAACTCAACTATCACACAAGACTATGGTTTTCAACTGCTACCAGCAGCTTTTCAGTCTAATTATCAATGCCTTTTTAATGAATTCTTCAGAGCTGGTGTTTAGCAACTCCTCTGACAACCAGACATAGTAAACTTGTGTCCTTACATCAACTGTAATAGCCACCAGCTGTCTGAAAGCGCTTCCAAGACCTAATCTCCATTGTTCACTAATTTGATTTTCAAACACCATTGCTTAGAAATAACCAGAATCCCAGTATTATTCCCTAGCATAATATACAATACTCTGACACTTTTCACAGCTACAACTTCCAAATGAACTGAAATTTAACACAAAATTACTGTCAGGATCTTAGAGGTGCTAGGAAGTGAGCTTGGGTAATATTAATGAGAGCTTTGCTAACTAGAACATTTTACTTTTTTGATGGAAATGTGGAAACTTGTGGTTTTGGTTTGTTATGCTGCAGAAAATCCTTACATTTAAAAATGATCTTTACAGTTGTCTCATTGAGGAGTTTTAATCCTCAAGAAAAAGGAGAATTATGTATGTACAAGCTACTAATTTTTTTTTTTTGTTTAAGATCATTATTATCTTCATATATGGGACTTTAGAGAGGAAAATTGGAAAGCTGTCCTTCCGACGTCTTAAAATGTCACTGAATGTACTCATTTACTGTAATCCGTGATTCAAAGAATCTGGGAAGTTAACAGGGAGAAGACTGTGGTTAAATCCTAATTACATGTAGTGGTCAAAGGCAGGGTTGTTCCTGCCTGTGCCTCTCTGCTGTGTTCAAACTGCTTCATGCTACAGTAGGCAGCTTTGAGTAAATGAGCTTGAAATTCACTGTTGCCTCTTGTTTGATAAAAGCTACCAGTCATTAGTTTGTAAATGAATGCAAGAATGGATTTAACATAGTTGAAGTTAATTTACTAAAAAACATGAGGAAATACTCAGAATTCCTGTTTTCTTAATATTTGCTTCTGGTTTGGTATGTGCTGGTAGAATCTGACCCTTTTTTTTTTTTTTGTGAAAGATAAAAGGAAGAACCTTTATTCAGCCACTGTATTGTTAAATAATGTAGGTAATTTTGTACATAAAAGGTCTCTCATAACTGAATGATTGAAAACATATTATAAACAAACAGAAAAAAAAAAAGATCCTGCATCCTACCTCGAGGAGAACAGCCAAAACTGCCAGTCCATCTGCTTTGTCCATTGCTGCTGTTACATCTGGGTATTTCTCAGAGTTGTAATGTACAATATGCAGCTACAAAGGAGGAGATATTTTGTTACAATAACACCTGGGTCATGCTCACATTTATGCCTCACAGCTAAAAAGGACCGGTGCAGCCACCTCAGGATATGACAATGCAGGAGGGTGCCTCAGCGATTTCTGGGTGCAGTGGTAGGATCTTTTTGGGGAAAGGCAGAAGGTCCTGGGACTCCCAGCCCTGCTGTAGCTGAGTTACACACAGCCCACATCCCCCATAATGAGGGGAGAAATATGATCCATGACTTCAGCTTCAAGGCATCTCGACTGGAGTACTAATACATTTTTCTGAAAACATAACACCTTAGCACTCCAATATTTGGAATGCAAACCCAAGTGTTAAATGTAACTAGAGAAGAAATGGATTCCTGAAGTGCTGTTATGCAAGCAAATTATTCTGACTAGTTTATTTTTTAAGTAATTTTGAGGTAAACACCTGATTGGTACTGCTTATCAAAATGTATTCCGAAATCCATAATTTTGAAATTAGAAAAGATAAATAGTTCGTCACTGGATAGAAGAAGGTGAGTAAAGGTAAACAGAGCAGCAGTGTCATGCAGCTAAAAGTTATCTCAAGTGTCCTGTTGCCAGTTCTGAGTTCAGAATCTAAATTCCAGCTCCCTGACTTAGCACATCCAAGTCCATCTTTTTTTGTGGTGCACAACCCATTTTTTTAGTATATACCCAGATCATAAATACTTGGCTTAGAACCTCGCAGCCTTTTCCAGACATTGACCCAAGACACAGATCCCACTTGAAACAATGAGACCTGCCCAACCTTCTTTGTTTCTTTCCCTGATGTGAGCTGGCCTTACCTCTGCAGCAAAATGCTTCCCACTGACGGTGTGCTCGGAGCCTTCGGACTTGTTTCGGTTCCCCCAGTGCAGGTGGAGCTGAGACGCGGTGTATTCAAACGGGAGGTTTCTGATGGACATAGTCGGTGACAGATACATTTTCACTGGAAGCAGATCAAAACCAGATAGGACCAAATGACACCACAGCTCTCAAGAACAGGGCAAATAAAAATACCGTGTTTAAGTGTATTATATATGGAGCATGAAAAAACCAGATTCTTAACTCAAATCCATCTCAGTCTGTGGTAGAAGATAAACACTTCAGTTCCCTTGAAGCCTTTCTTGGTAGATCAGAATTTAAAAGATTTCGAACATACCCATTTCTATTTTCTTAAATACATGAATTGAATGTGACAGTTGTTGCTAGTGAAAATCTTTCTGCTCCCTGAAGAATGCGAATTTATCTCAGACGTTGAAGAGACAGTTATTGATATGTCGAAGCAAAACTTAGGCTCATGTACCTTCTTTCAATCCCCTTATAATGGTTGAAAATGGCTTAATAAATTAATATTTATCGTGGTAATTTATATCTCCTGTTATATTGAGCTCTGCTGCCTCTTAATCTTCTTTTAGGAGCACATGACAAAACCAAATAAACTCCCCCCTCTCCTTGCTGCTCCCCAAGCTGATGTCAAGCAGCAAGATAATCCCAGGCTTTAAAAACTAGCATTTCCTCTCTTGATGTGCTGGAGGGAGACCTTTGTATGCATTACCCTCCCTTCTGCTCACTAAGGCTCTCCGGTGGGGAAGGCAGGCTGGCTTGTTGGGGGGTTTTTTGGTGTAGAAATGACAGTAGTAATTCTCAACCCAGCAGAAACTTCTCAGTTGTTCACTTGGAACATTTGGTACATAAAGCAATGGCTTATGTCAAGAACAGATCAATTTCTTTGCAGTTTGTCTGTTTAATTTTCCAGAATGAATACAGTTTGTTTCTGGGCTGTCCTGGACATGTTTTTCAGGGGAAATAAGGCTCAAAACTGTAGTGAAGTAAGAGCTGTGACCCTATGTATTTTTAGGCTCCTACTAAAACGGGTTTTTTTGAGCTCTACTGTTTTCAGTCTAGCTGAAGTAGGTAATTGTGTCTGGATGAGCTGGCTGGTGAAGAACATTAATTATATAGGAATGACTGACAGCACAATAGTAAGCATCCTACTGATTTCCTCTAGCTGAAAGTAGCAGCAGATGGTATAATGATCACTCCAACAGAGGCTAATTTATTGTTACTTGGAGCAATTAATTTGTATCTAAGTGAGTAGGATGCATCTCTTCTGCTTTCTAGGAGGGCACTGACCTTGGAAATGAATTCCCATTTTCCTGAGGGGGTTATATTTTTGTCTCGGCTTTCTTTAGGAAGTAATCAAATTTTGTGTTTCAGGGGTGAGATCTGACAGTGGTAGTGACTTAGGTTCTCCAAGGAATTTGCTTTTACCTGTGTGGCTGTTTTGGCAGGGACAGGCTCTCAGTGCTGTTCTTTTGGCTCCTTCTGCACTCTGGCACCTGTACACTGTGACAATATTTCCTTCTCTGCCTATTGCCTGTCACTTACATCAGCCCGGTGCATTCAACTGTGACAATTCAGTCTTTCACTCAGGACCAAGAAGGACTTTCAGGAACAGAAGGCTCACAAGGAAAGGGTGTTCCAGGTATTCCTAGTCAAAAGCAACCTGGTTTTAATGGAGAAATTGGTCAAGAGGAAAACCAGGAATCTCTCCCAAGAGGTTGGCCCTTACTGAAGAATGGGCTTATGGTGTTCAATAGAGCACGTCAGCCTCCCTGAAAGAATGTTAGGAAAAGAGATTTTTGTGCGTTGGTCAACTTACAACCAAGCATGGGAGAGCAGAGGCCGTTTCATAATGCAGGTTATTTTGATACTTATGCAATAAAGGAGGATACAAAGAAGGGGGGGTTTATAACTGTTCTTATTTCTATGTCTTCAAGTGTTTCGGGAAGGAATGAAAATGGTGGGGCTGACTCACTGGTATTGTATATTGTGTCAATCTAGGAGACCTTTATGAGACAGCATCATCTCTGCCTTTACCTCCTGTACTAACACTGATTTAGTGCTACTGTGGGGAGGGCCTGTTTGTACACTATTTCTAATTGTTTTTCTGGCTTCTTACCTATCATTACCTTTTACTGTCTCTCTTACCTTACACTAAGAAGGTTTCTATCTCAAGTCAAAAGAACAGAATGGTGCTCCTATATTTTTTTACTTTTTTCCCATTCCCCCACGTAATTCAGTTGAGCTGCTTTGATGAATGTAAGAGACCCATTACTCATATTTTATCAGTTAATTGCTTTTTAGCAGAATCACAAAGTCTGTTTCTGTTTTGGAGCACCACAACCAAAGTACAAAGAAAACCTTGAGCATTAGTTCTGACATGCCTAGAGTTTATTTTAAATTTCTTGATTTAAAATTTGACTTACTGGGAGTCCATTTGTACTTAGTACATTCCCAGGTTTCTCTAGCCTGTTCTGTAGAAGTAGGTATGCTGATGTGAAGGCTTTCTCATCTGATTAGCAGCTAAATTTCATCTGATAATCAAAGTAGTCCACCCATGGAGTCAAAAACCAGTGAGTTCCTGCAACTCGTTCTTTTACCATTCCTTGCTGTCCGTGAGCTCCCTTACCTGAATGGCCATTATTGATCAATGTAAACTGCTCAGTGGAGGGCAAGTTATAGCCTATGAATTCTAAAGGCAAGAGATTAGAATCATACTGGAGAATATCTTTGTGGAAATCAATTGGTGATTGGAATACTCCTCCACAAAATGGGTATTTCTTTGACCAGGCCTTCTCTCCATCAGGACCTGTGTGAATTAACAGAGACACAATTGTCAAACCTTTGCTATGCAATTAACATAGAAATTCCCCTGTGTCAGCCTTCACGCAAACTTTGGAAAAGAAGCCTTTTCTGATTTTTTAAGATGTTTTTGTTTTATAAAAGTAAGGTAATGAAGGATATGATCATTTTTCCGAGGGTGTTGTGACCTAGAGACAGGTCTGATTTATATCAGACCCTCACAGACTTTTCCTTACTGTACAAACTGTCTGGCTCTATCTAACAGGATTGCATAACCCACCGTGAAAAGCCAACTTGCAAAAATGGAAGGTGTTACAGTAATTTGACCTGCAATAACTTGCTCAAACTCTGGTGAAACTTTTTTTCATCACAGCCTTTTGCCTCAGGTAAGATCTACAAAGAATAGATAATATCAAGAGAATTTTAATTGTGCCTTTGATTTAATTACACATTAACAGCTAGCAGCTGTTTGCGAACTGTAAGATGAGGTGATTTGGATTTAAATACCAGAAGAGGTACTTGCAGCTTGTGTTTCTCCTTGTCTCTGAACATTCATCATGATTCTTTCCAAGGCAGGAAGGTCCTTAGGGATCACCTGGCCTGATCTGTGTAACACAGGACACTGGGTCTCCCTGGATCAATTTCTACTTTGTTGAGGCCATTTCTTTCAGAAGGGAGTAAACATCTACTCTTCCTTTAAGCATTGCAGATAAAAGATACTTCACTAGTGCTCAATGGATAATTATTCTCCTTGGCAGCTTGCTTTTCACTGAGAGCCTGCTGTTCCCATACCTTTGTTCCTTGTTGAAGTACTTATAACATAGAGGATATCGTTTCTCACTTCTCTTAAACTAAGTAGATTGAGTCCCTTGAGTCTTTGATTAGAAGGCTTCTTTTCCAAACCTATAATATTCCCAGTGGCTTCTTTGAGGTTCAGTTCTTTTTCAGTGGAAAAGAAAGTTCAGATATTTTCTGAAGGAAATTAACAGTCAGGAGGATACTATTAGTGGCTCACTTTGTTTACATGAAAGACAATTGCCAAGTAAATGGATAGTGGGGGTAAATCTGACTTAAACATAGTGCTTGTGACAGAATCAACAAGATCAATTCTGGTGCTAAAGGCAGACTTACTTCCTTGGTAAAGCTGTTTGAGGTTATTCAAGACAGGTTAGCAGGTGACACTGTTTGCAGTGTGGATACTCAGACTCAATCAGTGCTTTTCAGTATAAATAGGCCTTGCTGTTGCTGTAACTTGAATTTTTGACTCCAGTTCACGGACAATCACATCGATTTCTTTCCTCTTACATCTTTGTGATACTATCTTAAAGTTGTTGAAATTCTTTTAAAAAGGTTATAAATGTTATGCTGACATTATAGAAGCCTATCCTCTACCTATTTTTGGCAAATAACAAATACATCCAGAGGAGCATAAATTCCTTACTATGGAATACATACTGAAGAAATTTCCCAGGAAAATATGCATTAGGATATACCAAGAAATGATAGTTTCTTAGGTTCAAACTTGCTGTGCAAGACAATGACACTGAAATTTAACACTTTACAAGGAGCTACGTTTACAGCAATGCCAGAAAATTGGAGAGAAGCATTTATTGTAAAAAGACTTCAATAATTTTTAAAGGTTTAATAAGGTAGTGAGTTTGTAAGAAGATTTTAATATATTACATATCATAGCTTTGGGGCCTTGATAATTAAATAGGTGACTGATGTATAAAATAGAAGTCTAGTCCCAGCCAGGGAAAGCCATGTCATGAAGTACCGATCATTTTTTCATTGGTTTGGTTGGCTTGAATATCTGGAAGAGCTGGCAACAGAATATGGTAACTTCCACACCTACATTGCCAGTGCAGAAGGAAAACTTTTGTCTTTTCTATAAAATGATGCAGTTATCACAGTCTTTATGTAGATTGATCTTTACTAGCAGTTATCCTTTTCTTGACACAAATCTGCAACTCCATTCACAGGCCTTTAAGCTACAGAACGTTTTGCTTCTCATTCCTGCTCAATTAAAAAACCCCAACAAAACCAAAAAAACTTCTTTTTTGCTACAAACCCAGTTTTTATAGGAATTCTATCTTTTCTCACGTAGTCTTTCTAATTTCAGTGCCTCAAAAAAGCCTATCTCAAAGAGCTGAGCTCACTGCAGCTTAGTTTTGCATATGTGAAATTGAGATTTCTGTGGTAGATAAACCACACAGCTGGAGGGCATTTCTTAGCTAGGTCTGCTGAAAATGAATGATTGATTGTGAACCAGATTTTCCTTTTTCTGTGCCAGTACACTCAGATAAATTCAGTGGAAATCACACTGTGTTTACAAAGGCTTTGTCTGATCACTACTGAATAAAGAACAGCATGTGGATGTAAGATTGGCCTGTGCTACAACTCCCAAAAGATATTAACATAAGAAGTATTGCAAAATTATCGTCAAAGTTAATTTCCTTTTTGTGTGACACATTTGTGACCCAGACATTTCAGAAGTGTTTGCTGCTATGAGGATCCCACCAGGACTGTGTCAGCAGAGCACTAATTGTGCCATGGGCCTGTTCTACCCCTTCAATACTATAATTCAGCGGTTGGAGTGAGCATATTAAGATAGGGAGCTGTTGGTGTGAGTGGAAGTAGGACCCTTTCTGCTACCACTGCTCCCAGTGCTGCCAAGAACACTCCCTGCCTTAGGGAGTGCAAACTCAGGCTGCTCGAATCCAGCCTGTGGACTGCCTTGCTCCACACGAGTTTGCAGGACTGTGTTCCCTTACCACACTGAAAATAGCCCTGAGCCTGACTGTGCCCTCACGGCTATTTCATAAAAGATGTCAGTAAATAAAGCAGGAATAATTCTCTGGATAGTCTGGCTGCCCACTGCCCAGTGAGCTGAGCAAAACACCCTCAGCACCAAGGCTGCATGTGTCCATTGTACCATCTCCTCTGACAGCTTTTCTCTTTCCAGCCAGCCCCACAGCACTGGTGCTGCTGGGCAATGCAGGACAGATGTTCCTTCAAGAACAGTGGTGTCTGCTCCCAGGAAGTGTACACTGGCCCATTTAAAATAAGGAGAAAACAGCCCTGTGAGACTCCAGTGGTACCAACAGACTGTTGCTCTGATGACCAATTAATACTCGTGTTGCTCCAGCTTCTCACAGTCTATCCAAGTTCTCTTGATGTGAAGTAAACTAATGTAGTAAAATGCATTGGATCAGTAACACAGGGAATGTCTGTGGTATTTTTGCAGCCAGGCAGAGTGTTTTGCCCTGTTTTCAGCCAGCTGGAAGCTGTAAAGTTGCTGCTTGCCCAGGGCTGAGGTAGTGGTGAAGGCTGAGAGTCCAGGCTCCCTGCCATGGTGACATGACCACATGGTTTCCATTTTGCCCAGAGCTCAATCATACCATTCTGTGCACACAGAGCCAGTATGTGTGTATCTTCCACACATGTGTCCAGAGGGAAGCTTGTGAGATACAGGAATTGCCAAGGGCTGTAGCTGTCGCTGTTACTGCATTCAGGTGCTGTATGAGAAATTTGGGGCATGTTCTAGTGTGTTCACTTAAGCTGACATTTCTGAAGGGGAGGTGGAAGGGTCTTAGCACAGGTTCTCAGCACCTCACTGAACTGAAGTGTTTGGCAACAGCAGAATAAAAGAGTTTGCAAGTACAATTATCCTGATGTCTGTTAACAACAGTTCTTGTGTCTGCATTGCAGCATTAAGTGTCTCTTCACATGCTAAAGTACATTAATAATTCTGTTGGCACTATTACCATAAACTTGTCTGCAAAGCTAGTTTTCTCCGTTGTAGCTGCTTGTCCACTCTGAAGGGATGATTCTGGTTCTCTGATTTCATTCCAGCCCACTTAAACTACTGAAACAGAGCCAGAATCCAAAGAATTGAAGCCTAACATCCACTTCTACCATTTTTCTCTAGGGCAGAAGACTTCAGCCTGCACCTTACAGCCACACAGCAGCATTGCCAGAAGCTGCCTGCACATGCTGTCCTGAGCTGTGGGGCACTGGAACCACTCTATTAGTTCTTTAACTGAAAACAGTTTCCTTATGATACACTTGATCTGCTTTGTCCATTTTACAGAAGGTGGAGCTGCCCTTCAGAGAAGGCAAAGCAAGCCTGTGTCACCAGGGGCTGAGGGCTCAGGCCTCACTGCTCTGTGGCGTTTCATCCAGGCACTTTTTCTTGGGCTATGTACAAGGGTAATGAAAACAGGAAGAACAAATAGCATTGCTGCAATTTGGCTAAGGAAGAAGCAAACAAAGGAGAGGTTTAGCCTTTATATTTGATGTATCTAATGTAGTTGTTTCCATTATAGGCAAGGCAAACTCTGATTTCTTTGGAAAGCCTGTGCTGAATAGATAAGGCCTAATCACATGCGGTGTCACCTTGCTTTGCCACTATGGCCTGAGGTACGAACACTGTATCAACATTCAGTTTTACATATTGTCCTACTCAGCAAATAGAAATCTCTGACAATGAGCACCTGGATTTTTCCTCCACCCTTAATCTTGTATCTTGACCCTCATCTTGACATCAGTCTGCACTGTGGTTATAATGGCTTGATTTCCTTTCCATTCCTATTGACTCACTTTTAGTGAGAGGCACTACAAAGTGTTTCAGGGGCAGAGGTAAATGGTGGAAAGTTTAGGATGCCATAAGGAACCAGGATCAGGAGAAGAGTACAGAGGGGCTCTTTCCTGGCTTAGCACAGTCTCTCTAATAGCTGTTTTTCTCTGTGGGGATCAATGTTCCACCTCTGCTTTTCTGTACTCTTCTGTACAAGTTCAGTCACCACTTTATGTTTTTGAAGTTGCTTTTATATGTTTTTCTAGATCAGTTTTGAAATCAGTAGCTGAAGGAAAAAGATAATGTTTTTGTGAACCTTTTCTCTATCCTCCATACATTTAGAATGTAGAAATCAGACTGCAGTATGGAAGAGCTTAACAGGAACTGATGAAGTTTGGCACTGAGAATAATACACTTCGAAATCAACACTGGTACCCAAATTCCCAGGAAGGGAGAAGTAACTAATTTAAACAAGGATTACCCTGGGAAGAAGGGCAAAAACTTCTGCTTTGATGGTAGTAAAAAAAGTCTTGTTTTCCTTACTACCCAGCCGGGTTAGATTTATCTGATGGCTGCTGTCAAAGTGGAAGACTGAGGCTTTTGTAAAACTGTGTCAAGCTTTTTCCCTGCTGGGAATGTGAGGTGTATGTATGGACACTGGCAGATAGACATGCAGCTGACAGTTTTCCTTCTGCGTATGTGAGGTGAGTCAGGTAAACTGGAGCACAGCCAAAGGGAGGAGTTCCCAGCAGCAAGTTCAGTCTCAGAGGTTCTTTGTGTTGTCTTGGAGCAGCACCAAAAGCTTAAGAACAAGCATTTTTTTCTGAGATTCTCCGCACTGCCTACTTCTGGGGGGGGGTATTTGGCATGTAAAATGCTACTCTGAATGAGGAAATACCTGGCTAGAGGATTGATCAAGTAAAAGAAAAATGTTAGATAATTCTTATTCTGAGCAGCCAGCAGGTCCTTCTGAGTTAGTAGATGACTAAAAGGATTAGTTACAAATTAACACTGCTTTCCTAAAGATGATTTATTTCATCACTGCTGGGATCTTCGGGGACCTGAGTCTCCAGTAACATGATACAGGTGACTTGCTGAACTCTGACTCTACTTGAGAAAGAAGATTCATGTGGGTAGGCAGAGAATGCTCTTTGCAGAACTAGGCTGGAATGTGCTGCTGGCCTGTGACTGGTGAGGAAACAGAGGGCTTTGGGGACCCTCTGCAGTTGTAGGGCCAGCTTTAGTCTGCTGAAATTCCTGTCCTTCCACAAGGAAGTTTAGAACTCAGTAACCGATTCTCAGTCACTTAGATATGAAACCTGATGGATGAATAACAGATTTCAAGAAAATTGACCAGATTCAAACCTGGATAAGGATTATGATCCCAGTAAGTACTCACCACAATACATTTGGCAGGTTGTCCTTAAACTACAGAAGAAAGCCATAACTTTGTATGGATGAATTAGTACTTACCAATATAAGACCATTTTGACCCTGTTTAAAGACAAAGGAAATATTCCTGTCAGTATTTGAAATTGATCTTACTCCGTAAAGAAACAAATTGCTACTTAAACCCATGTATTGAATTTTGCCATGCTTTTGTTGATCTTTCTAGTCCCAGCTGTTGAGCAAAACATAGCAAAACATAGACACTTAGAAACTTTTGGACACTTTATGAACCTTTCTCACGCAAATTGTAACTATAATTATCCTTGTGATCCTGCCCATAGGGGTGAATTTCTTGTGGTCACTTAAATGGGGCAAAACTGCTGTCTGTTTGGTTTTGGTGGTGTTTTTTTTTGTTTTTTTTTTTTTTTTTAATATCCACAGACTTTGTCTGTAGGTACATCCCTGGGATTTTTTTCTGGTTAGGAAGCTAAGGAATATAAGTGGAATGCAACTACAACAAACCCCTGTATGCCTTGTTGAGGAGTTTGAAAAACATCAGTGAATTGCCAGGTGCTACACTGAGGAGTGATAGACAGAAATGAATAGATGGACTTTGAAAAAAGGGAGTATTATACATGAACCCATATAACTCAGAGAATCTCAGGGAGGGTGAGTGAGTGTTAAAATGATCAATACTCATACTTAAGGAACTGAACTTGGGACAGTATCTCTGCATGTTTCTGGAAATGTCTTGACTTATTAAATGCTCTTTTTAATATTCTTTTTTTCCTGGTCCTGAAACCTACTTAAAATCACTCAGCTTGCTCCGTAATTAGAGGTGCTCATCTTGACAGACCCGAACAGTTTGGGTTATCAGGCTAATGCTGATCTTTACTCTCTGCAAATTTAATTTTATTTCTGCCTAGAAAACAGTCCTGAAATACAAATCTTGCAAACACTCAGTGTGCCTTTGAGTGTCTGTATGCATGCAGGCAAATATTTATCATTACATGCACCTGTCTGCTCAATACATGGTTCTTGGCAACATTTCTTGTGCTCTGAAATGTGGTCACAGATGCAGCTCTTTCCCTAAGAGTGTTGTGTGAAATGTTTGGGATTAATTTGTAGGGATGTGCAAACCAACTGCACTTAGCTTTTTTGTATTGATATGTGCTGGGAACACAAAACTCTCTGCTTTCAGTTTGTTAGGACCAGTGTGCCTTGTTCTTTTACACTGGAATTTTCAAAACAAGGTCTGTGTAATCATCCTGGCTCAAGTCCTCAGGTTCCTCTCATAGAAGAGTTCATGTTTTAGATTGCAGGATGAGAAACCTCATTCTCCTCTTGCCTTCTCTCTGCAGGGGATTATATCTTACTGGGTTTTTTGGGGGTTGCTTGTGTCCTTTGGTCATTCTGTAAGTAAAACTTGCATAAAGATGGAAATTGACTGGCAGTAGGTTTTAGAAGTATCCTCATTTGAACAGGGTTTGAAGCAATACTGGCTTAACTACAATAGCTACTGTGCTCATGCTCTTATTGACCATTAAAATGTGTATGAGGAGGCAAAACTATGATTTTTATAATCGGAAGCAACCTTAAAACAATCACTTTTAAGGATTTACAATATTTTGGTCAGTTATGCCACTCGACAGAAAAGTAAGTGAAAGCTTCAAGTCTTTTGCCAAGTGAAGTATTCCTTAGCCTGTGAGCATTTTGATGACCTGCAGTTCACTGCCATTATGACTTTCTGGTGAGCACAACCATAGCAACTACTGCAGGTAGGGCTGAGGCATGTTTATGCTCATTTCATCCAGCTTGGATCAGGAGATGAATCAATGACCAGATGGCAGAACCTCCTTGATTTTGTCTGAATGAACACAGAGAGCTGCCAGCTTCAGACTGTGAGCAAGGTCGTTTTTACCCTTATTCTGCCTGATAATGGAATGAGGGTTAGGCAGACGGTCCGACAGTGTCAAATTGGAGGAGTCACATCTAGAAGGGAACATTCAACAGCTCTGTGTCTGTGAACACTCTCCTGCTTCTTTGTTCATGTTGGGATGAGTACTGGTGAGTAACACAGTTGCATGCCCATGCATGGCAGAGGAGGTTCTTAGAGCCAGTGTACCTGTGTTTGACTGATCAACAGCCAGGGAAAAAATACATTTCCAATGTCACTTGAGAGCTGGGAAAGTGTGAATGGTTGTAGATGGGATAATCTACATGGAAAGATGTGTGAGACAGGCAGATCCCCTGGCTCTTGCCATGTTCTTGATACTACATTTCTAAGTCTCAGATAGTCACTCTCCAGAATTCCTTTCAGGATGTATCGTAAGAGGTATCTTTTCAACACATCCTTTCAATTCCAAACCTTCTGCATGGTCACAGAAAGCACCTGGAAAGCATCAAGCTTTATTTATTCTGTTGTTCTGGAAAGCACCAAGCTCTAGGAAACTCTGTCCTTCAGGTGGGAGATTCTTCTAGAGAATATAGGCATTTTTCAGAGGACATAGGCAGACAATAAGAAGATGACCTTAAAAGTTTGAATTTCATGCCTTATGCTGCTCATGCAAAAAACCCAGTAAAATGCTTGTCCTGACAGAGCTCTGCATGAACTGACAGCTCTGGATTATGGTTGAAGCTTCTGGATTTTTGTCCCATGAATATATGTGCTGAGTAAGTCCTCTCACACAACACTTTACAACAATTCCCCTCGTATCCTATAATGACACCGGGTAGATTATAATTAGTTTGAAAAAATGAAAATTGATTATAATCAGCTTTAATAGATGAACACTGATTCCTAAAAAGAGAGTGAGGAGTGCCAATCTCCTGAAACTAGTCTTGTTTCAATGTAAGAGAATGACCTCTAGTGTGTGGGGTGCTTTACAGGGATTGCTTTTTTCTCTCTGGTTTAAAAATAAACAGGCAGAGGGAAAGGTGTGATGCTTCCACTAACTCTGAACTTTTAAGTCTCTGCTTCATTTTATGAAAAATAAAAAGATCACAAGGAAAGCATATTGAGCATGCAAGAAGTCTGTAATGCCAACTAAATCAGAGGACAAATTTCCCTTCCCTGTATACATCAGAACATCTCTTCTGAGAAATTGAAATAAGGATACTAACTCCAAACAACTGCAGACTGCAACAATGTACAACTTTGAGCATGATATTGAATAGTAATAATTAAAAGATGCCATTTTTTCTGCACAAATAACTGCCCTAAGGTACAAGTGACAATAAAATAGAAAGCTGAAAGACTTTACCATTCAACGGCGCTTGCACTGAGAGCTGTATCTTTAGGAAGAAAATAAGCACAGTAGCCACTGTGACTATACTGCAGCTCTTGGCTGACATCTCAAGGAAAGGCTTGTAATATTCCAGCAGTTCACAGGTTTCTTTGCACTCTGAAGAAATTCCCTTGTAGACATGTGGCAAATAGCAGAATGCCCATGTACAGAGCTTCTGCTAATGAGTTATTGCCCTCCTCTCCCCTTTTCTGTCTCCTTGTCTTTAGGACTGCTTTTTATAAAGCTCCTGAGACTCAACCCAAAACAAATGATGTAATCAGACCTGCCTCCATGTCACAACACCCTCAGAAAACTGATCATATCCTTCATTACCTCCGTTTTAGTGAGGTCCTCACAGGGCAGACTCCAGCACTTAGAGAGGGAATTTAAACATGGAACTTGAGAAATTATTTAGCAGAGACAAAATGCTTAAAAAAGCTGTCCTCTTATGGGCCATACCACAGTAGAGTTTTTCTAGCCTGTTTCAGAGAGTCTCCCTCAGCTACCATTTTTGGATCAGTCTGGTGTAGTATAATGGCCCACTGTGAGGACTGGAGGGAAGGGAGAAGTGAGGCTCTGTGTGGGACTGGTAATAACTCAAAGGGACCATGGACACTTCCCACAAAAACCGTCCAACTTGTCAGGAACAGATTCTTTTTGAGCTGAAGGCTCTTGGAACCAGGAGGACGCATGAGGTAGGGAGGAGTGAAAATTCACGAAGCAACAGTCCCAGAATCCGGTGTTATTCAGGACATGTAAGGAGAGGGGTAAAGAGGAGCACAGGGTGTAAGTTAATCCTGTCAGGGATTGAGGAATAAACTCTTGAAAGGAGGATAGCTGAGGAGCAGAAGGTGGGATTGAAGAAACTATTGGTTTTATTGCAGTATTTATTACATGATTTAGTACATTATTATTTATATTATTTATAGTTTTTATTAACTGCTTGCTACATATCAGTAACAGCTTTATCATGTATTAGTATTGATTGGTCAAACTTTATTTTCAACATCTTTATTTATCAGCTACTGTTTAATTGCTCAATGTTATTAGACTTACTTATTTTTTCCTACCATTTATGAGGCTGATAAGGGGAAAGGAAAGTTGACTGGAGCATGGCTCATTTCTGCCTAGATCGCAGGCAGGGCCCTGCTGTAAAGCAGGATTCAGGTCTGTTGCTGCTGTTCATCCATAGCCCAGTCTTCCCAGTCTAGGTGGAGGGAGGCTGCAGGGAGCAGCAGCAACTAATTAATGTCCTGTAGCCTTTTAGAAAGCATCTGTGGTTGAGAACACTTCCTCTCATACTTCTCCTTAGCATTTTGTAAACCTAGATTGTAATTCTGCTTCTTTTGGTTCAGACAGAGGTAATCACGAGGAAGAGGGTGTAAGCTACAGAGAAAATGTTTTTAACATGACTTTTCGAGTGCCATTGTCCAAAGCAGAGGGCCACATTTGTACAGAAGGCACGCTGAGTGCATTAAGCATGTGGGCTATCAGCACACAGGTGTTGCTGCATGCAGGACCTTCCTAACCTGACGGAAATTTGGAAAAATCATTTTGTAGGTTTCTGTAGATTAAGTGGTTTTATCATCAGCCTTCACATAGCTGGCAGCCTGTCTGACAAGCTGCTAAGGTTGGTATCAACAGCTGAAAATTACCTCGTCTACAAAAAACCCCTGTTGTGTAGGAGGGTATGTCTGCCACTGTGTTTTCTTATCTCTTTCCTTCATCTTTTCTGCTCTGTTCTTGAAACATTCACCATGGTGAAGTCTGCTCCGATTCTTAGAATCTCCCTCAGACCATTTTTGCATTTTCACAATCTGCACCTCTCCTCCCCCAGTTCCTGCCATAGCAGAAGCCAGTTTGGCTTCACATCTGTGAGAGGAATTCCAGGCAGTGCTTGTGCTTTCAAGGCTGGCTGGATAGAAAGTTCTTTGCTTCCAAAATATAAGCCATAGAAAAAGAGAAAAAAAGCTCCCTGTCACAGTTATTTGCCTGTCTTCTGCACAAACATCATAGGGTTTGCATTTTATTCTGGCTTTAAAAAATTTTAGGTTGCTGGCAGTCAGTTTTCGTTTCTGCACCATGCCAAGGCAGAGACAGAGCAGCATTTTAATGGACTGGGGGGTCTTGTGAGAAGTAGTAGATTTGCATTCCGAGTGTGAAAGGTCAGGCTGAAATTCTGCAGTGTGGGTTTATCAGTCTTTAATTGCACTGTCCCCTAACTTAAGTGGTGTTTTGCCAAGGCAGTATTAATGCATAGACTGATGTGATAGTGGAAAGTGTATAGGACAAGTTCAAGGCAAGTGAGTGAGATGAAGCATGCTCATTAGAGAGTACATTTGGAGTTTTCACTTGCAATTCTGTGAGCATTTGACTGACCACACTCACTCCCTCTTCCTGGTGTGTTTGACTTCAAAGGTAAAGCGGTAATAGAACAGAAAATACGCTCCTCTGGCCAGCCGTTCGGGGCGGGGCGGGGCTTCCTCCGGCCCTGGGAGGTGCTCTGGGGAGCGCGGCGGCCCGGGGCGTGGCACGGCAGGGCGGCAGTCATCCTCCTGCTAGCGGGCTTTTTATTTTGTGTTGGGCGTTGGTTGGTTGGTTGGTTGGTTGGTTGGTTGGTTGGTTGGTTGGTTGGTTGGTTGGTTTGGGGGTTTTTCAGCAGTGGTCTCCACACGATCAAAAGCTGTAGCTAGTAAAAGTGTACCAACCCAAACAGAACCCCCCAAGAAGGCCACATCTGTCGAGATCTCTTCCTGTACAGTGTTTGAGCCTGTCAGTAGTACCAGGGGACAGTGCAAAAGACTCCTGCGTGCGGTGTGAACAGGTGAATGATCTCCTCTGCCTGGGGGCCAAGCTTAAGGAGGAGTTAGAAAGACTAAGGAGTATTAGGGAAAGTGAAAGGGAAATAGACTGGTGGAGTTTCACCCTTCCATCCGTGAGAGAAGCCTGTCAGGAGTCTGGGGACTCCCATGCCTCCTACCACCAGGCAGCAGGAGGAGACCTACTAGCTGAAGGAGAGTGGAAATGGGTCCCTACTCAGGGAGTTAAAAATTCCTCCCGACGCTCATCACCTACGCAGGTGCCACTTCAGGATAGGTATGAGGCCCTGGATCCAGAGGGTCAGCCAGATGACATCGAAGAAAATAAAATAATCTGCCTGGAGAACATGTAAGATCACATCAGGCACAGACCTAAAACTCCCTCTGAGTGCATATATTGATTTTGTTCAGTGTATGTCTTCAGAAGGATTAATTTATCTTGCTTTTCTGGACTGAAGTTAACCTGTTACAGTAAAACAAGACTGTAAAGCAACTTGACTTCAGGTCCCAGCTGTTGGGAAAACCCAACTTTTGTTTAAACAATAGACTAAACTATGATGCCTAGAATAGGGTAAGCAGCACCCATAAAAGAAGCAGACTGAATACTGTATTTACAGTGTCTGTGACTATAACCAGTTAGAAATATTGCTAATCTTGGCATGCAGGTGACTCCAAAGTACAAATATATTGCCAGTTAATTTCAAGGCACTGCATTCAGTTTCCGAGAAAAAGACCCGTTAAATATCTACTTAGTTGCATGTGGGGAATGTATGTAGTGAATAACAAACTGATTATATACAGAGGTAATTAAGAGTTTTGGTGCAAATAGATTACATGACTTAACAGAGGTTCTCAGTCACAGGGATGAGGTGGATATGCTGCTTTGGCCTGTAGGGCATGGTTGCTGCATGCTCTGCAAGGGCATGGCCCATTCTGCTGATGAGGGCAGAAGGGTCACCTCAGCTGCAAGTGGGTTCCTGGGGCCCACTCAGGGGAGTGGGCTGTGTTGTTCATAGTGATGACTGTATGAATGATGTGCAAGAAGATCTGTTATCTAAAATAGGCTCCAACAAATTTCCTTGTCACCTTACCAGGATGGTGACCCTGCTACCACATGAAAAGCACAAATGGTATCCTAAGTTAGGAAAGGTTACCTAGGAAAGTGCACGAAATAAGAATTTCAAAGGCAAAAAAGTGACCACATTTTTTGTGGTCACTGCTATGACTAACAGGGCTTCTATGTAGTAGTTTAAAAACAAGCTGAGGATTTGCCTATGTGGGGGGGATGAGAAAGGATCCTTGCAAGGTGGTAACAGCCCAGAACAAATTTCCAGCAGAAGTTTCCAGCAAACCTAAAATGTGAATTCATGGTGTGCTCAGGTGGGCTTTATATAACAACTAAATAATAGGTATATGCTTGTGAGTCACTATATTTGTCCTGTCTGCACACACTGAAAAGCCCAAAAGTGTGGTTAAAAAAAGGCTCAAGCAAACAAGTCACGAAACAGCAAAGTGAGGCATTCCGCTAAAGATGGAACACAGCTTTCTCCTCATTGCTTTGCACCCCTGGATCCTGCCAGAAATACTCCTCAGAATAACAGGATCATTTTTGTTGCTGGCCACTGCTGTCTTCTTCGTTCACCACACATGGTCATGGTGTTGGCTTGAGCTAGGAGTAGTCAGACTAAAGCCTTGCTATAGAGAAGGCAGAAGCATTACACTGTCAGTTCTGGCCTTGTCTAGGTTCTAAGCTGGCAGGCTAGAAGAGAGCGAGCTGGGCAGGGAGCTGGGAGTCCCCATGCTGGCTACCCACTGGGAATGACTTCCTTCTGCTTTATTTCTCTCCCTACACCTCTGTAAAAATCTGTAGGTGCTGCATACTTTCCACATTGCAGCCAGCCAGACCCATAAGTCAATATGAACTGGGGAAGTCTGGAAAAATGGCCAGTTTCCTCCTTCCAGTTGTGCCCTTTGTTCTGAGCATTGAGGTTCACTGCAATTGCTGCTGCACAGGATGCAGAGGCCCCTTGTCACTACTCCACCAGCTTCATCAGCACAGGATGGCTGGCTAGTCCAACCAGAAATCCTTCCATTTCTCTTGGAGTGTCTATGTCACTGAGGGATGTTATGTGCTTATTAACTCCTATGCAACTCTAGTTTTTCTATTACAAAAAAAACCTCAAATAATGAAGCCAAGTCTGCTTGTGACTGGGGGAAAAAAAAAAAAAAGAAAGAAAGAAAAACAAACCCAAAAACTCAGTTTACAGCTTTTTCCAAAATATCTCTAAATTGCCTGGATTGACTCACTGACTCTGTTACACATCAAGAGATCTAAAGGTATATTTTAAAATAAAGCTAGACAGATGAATATTAATTCTGCTTCAGCCTCCAAATGTATTTATGGCTTAGTGTTCTGGGTTGAGCCTGCTCTAAATCAACAGGAGAACCTATGCTTAAGAAACTACAGGATGATTAAAATAGCCGTCTCCTTTTGTGGAGCTTCATGCAGAAATTCAAGGCAAGCTGTGCTCCAAGCACTATTTTATTATCTTTGGAGACATAAAAATCTTGCTTGGTTTGTCTGGCTGGTAAACACCTTACCAGTCAAATGTTGGCTTTAAAAGCCACTGTCAAAGAAGTCAGTGTTGTAGTTGTCCAGAAATGTAAATCCTTAATAGAGACTGCAAAATCCAGGGAGTTAGGAGTGGGGAGAGAGAGAAATGGGGGCCAGTTTTCTGCATGAAGGCATGAAAAAGTTTTAAATTTAATGTATTCTGCTTACATTTTAATAATATCTCCCCAAAATCTTTCAAAATATTAATCGTCATCTAGGAATGCAGGGAATCCATATCTGCTGGCCTGTGTTCCCTTTGGGAAGGCAGTGCACCAGTGGTGCAGCTGCTGGTCTGAAACCTCCCCACAAGGGGCTTTTCCAGGCAGCCCTGGAACATGGAGCTGTTGGAGTTGTCCCACCAGCTTGTTTGCTGCAGCAGTCTTGTGTCCAGAGCTGCAATGTGATATATCATACACAGTGATAACCACATTATCACAGCAAACAGGGTCAAAGGGACCTGCACAGCCCAGCACTGTAGATTGAGAGCATTCCTGAATAGCCTCTCCTATTACAGAACCAAGAACTGCTGCAACTGTTTGCCTACAGAGGGGAATGGGAATGACTTCTTCACTGACAGGCAATGCATGAAGAATTTTTCCACATTATCTGCACAAATCTGTCCAGATGATGGCAAGTCAGATGCTTTCTTTAATTTTACTTTTCAGCCCTTAGTGATGCATCTTCATAACCCCATGCAACTTGTAGTCAGCTGAGTAAATATAACCTCAAACTACTGCAATGTTTGTAGGTCTCTCTGAGAACAGAATGATTTGTAAACACTGTAAATAGCATGTGCCAACAACAGACACAAAAGATACACAGTGCACATCCTTGCAGGAAGAAGTTTGCAGGTAGTCCTAAGTCTTATGTTCCTTGTACACAGATACCTTGTGATTTAATATTGCTGATGCTTATTAATGCACCATCAACAGTATCTGCTCCTTTTCCCATGAAAAGGACCAGTTCTCTCTGTAGGAACAGCCAGGGGTGACTCTGGGCATTGGCAAAGAGCTGCCTGGAACAGCAGCCTGCTGGAAGCACAAGTGCCAGTGCCCCAGCCCCAGCCAGCCAGGCTGGTTCTGGCTGTGGGCAGTGTTCAGGCAGAAGGGGGGAGGTATGGCAGGATGGGAATGGCAAAGTTTGGGGTCAGAATGATCAGCTGCCCAGTAACTCAGAGTGTTTGGAGCTTGGCAAGGCTTCTTTCAAAGATTTAGTTCTGCTCGCAGGGCCTCCCGGCAGCTTCTTATTTCAGAACAAGCTGAACATCTCCCTCTCCCTTGAGATTCTGCCATCTCAAGTTTCAGGTTCCAGCTAGAGCAGAAACATTTCAGAAGGCCTTGTTCAGTCCTTGAATTCACAGATGTTAGGTGAAGGGAGTGAGGGAAGGAAATCTGGACGAACGGTCTCCTATTTCACAATTCAGCTTGCTACTCAACATTGTGAATAGCTGGGCCTGAAGAGTAACATAATAACAAATAATGTCATCCTAGTGACATGGCAAGAAAATTCCTGTTTCCCCGGTAATGAGCTGATCTCCAAACAGAATAAAATGTGCCATTTTGCTACCACAAGTCTCGTTCAGCTTAGTTACCAGTGAAGTGTATGTGCTGTCTTTGTGTATAACTGCAAGTTTTTCCAGGGATGCTTTGCTTTGGAGTGAAAACACTTAATTTCAGAACCAAAATGCTCTGAGATGCTGGCACTTTTGGTGTTAGTTTTTACAGTTCTTTGTGGACAGTAAAGTAGAACCAAGATCTAACGTGTGCAGTACAGTACAAAATTCCTTGTACAAAACTGGAAGCATGTGCATGCAGGAGAGAGACAGGTGGGATGCCTTTGTAGCTTACAGCACACAAAGAAGCAGAAATAGCTTGTACAGTGTTTTGACTATCAACAATCTTGTTTGATGTAGCAGGAAAAGTGATATCATTTGTGTAGAGTTACAGTTCACAGATACATACTATACTTTTACTGTAGTAATTTTCTACAGATTAATATTATAGATATTATAACAGAGGTTAGAGGTGAAAAAATTCATTTTAGATCACCCAGTTCATCTTGGAACTTTCCATTTGTAAGTGCTGGAGATGGCAGTTCAGAAATTAATTTAAATATTTCTTTTACAATAGTTTCTTTACGTGTTCTTTTCACTGGCAAGTAGATTTTGTGTTCTGATTCCTAAATTTTGTCTGAAGCAGTATAATTCTATACCATTTCATTATCTTCCTAGTCCTCCCAGATTATTACTAGAGTAATATTTCTTACATTTCTTGTGTCTGGATTATTGTCTGTTGTCCTTAGATTTGTTAATTGACTAATCGTAGTGGTGAAATGGAAAACCTGAATGCCATGTAAACATGCAGTACTTACGGCTTAGAAACAGCTATGGGTTTGCCCCGTGTGACACAAGAAATAGTACTAATGAGTTTTAGATTCTGGAGTTACACAAGTGCTTTTGAACAGTTTTCCCTTCCTTGATCAAAAGGATAAGCTGGTCCCAACTATGATATTTTCCAGGCAAATAGGTACCACTAGGTTTTCTTTCAACAGGATGCTTGTAAGTTCTTTTCTGTGCTCTGATACAGTATGTAAGCTGAGCTGCCTGGTTTGTTGTTTTTTTTAATATACCTGTAATTCCCTCATTTGCCAGAAATTAGTGAGTAAGCCTTGTTCAGTTGTGATGAAGAGAAATTAGTTATCCAGGCTATAAAATGTTGTGTTCTGATGGGATGAAATAAAGTCTGCTGATCTTTAAAGTAGCTTAAGCATAAGTACAGAATCATTCTTTTCAAGACTGCATTTGGAAATATTATAATATAAAGTTTACATAACAAATACAGTAAAAGCTAAATTCCAGTGACATGAATTAATACTGCTGGATGTCACCTTGGTGCACTTGCATTATTGAACAGCCTCTGGAGGACAGTAAACAATTGGTGAAGCTGGTGTTGAAAGCTGCCAGACATATGAGAACTTTCAGGCATTTGTTTAAAGCATGAATTAAAAATAACTCCTTGTCTGTACGAATAATACCTTATGAAAACCATTCAGTTTATTTGTACCATTTGTTTGTCACATCTTAATTGGTTTGTTCAAAAAAACCCACAACAGAGATTAATCACATTCCCCTTTATTTATCCCTTTACAATGTGTCTGAGCTGGGATAGTGCAGAACAAGCAAAGTTTGGGGTAGAACTGAAGCATTGCCTTTTTTTGTTCAATTAGATGCTTCTAGAATCCTTGGAAAAGTTATGTAAATTAGTATAGGCTCTTAGAAATTAAAGAAATTCGATTTCAGATACATATTTATATTATACTTTAAAAAATAAACACATTCTTCTGGTCTGATGGAAACTGAATCAGCCCAACGCCATTTGTATTGCCAAAGTCAACCTTATTCCCACAGGAAGCAGCTCATTAAGAAATGAGGGATGCCTCCATATTACTGGAGAGAACCATAAATCCCATGGCAGTAGATGTCCGGGGAATTCCTTGCAGTGCCGGTGTAAGCGGGGAGAGTGCAGAACTCGTCCTTCGGCCCCCCTGGATCCTTTGCTGCATGCCTTGTGTCACACCGCCCCCTCAAGGGGTGTGCTCGGCAGTGTCCTGGGCGTGCTGGGAACGAGTCCTGCCCGTTTACACGCTTTAATCCCATGCTCCAAATTCTGTCACAGATGCTTGCCCTGGGCATTTGCCTACTTTTAAATCCTTTGTGCTTCATCTTGGAGATCTTGTCCTTTAGAAAAGATCTTGAACCTTGTGTTCAAGAGGGAGGTGCTTGTGTTCTTGTGATCAAACACCGAAAAAGTGTTTGAGCTTTATTTTCAGAGGCCATACAGGAAATGGAAATAGATTTGTTAACGAGACAACGTGCCAGCAGAAACGTGCTTGTGGTATTTAATGTGTTCTAGTGTAGTTTCATACACAGCTGCCTGCAGCTAAGCTTCTGTCCACTGCAGATGGCACGGAACTCAGAGAATTGCATGGCCAACCCTCAGCAGAGGTTTTATTAGGCTGAGACCTTGTGTTAGAAATTCCCTATATTTTGATGCTTTCTATTGACATTTTGCCTGCCAGCATCTGCCTCAGAGTTGCATCTGCACCAAGTAAAGAACTCACTTCCTTGTGGTGGGCTTTGTGGTCTCTATCACTATTGCCATCGTACCTGAATGTTTCAATGCCATTCCTTTGGGAAATTAGAGGTGAAAGCCCACTACATCAAGTTGTTACTAGGTCTTGATTGGCATGTAGTATGTTCAGAGTGCTCACTGCGAGAGGCTCTGTGGACCTTGGTTGCCACTTGGGGTTAAACCCAGTGCTCAGAGCAGAAGGCTTGCTAATATTCATTTCAGCTGAGTGTTCAGGGCATCTGCCAATCTCACTCATTCTGAATGAGAAGAAATATGCCATGGGAGATGATATTCTTGCTATCTTTATGCATTTAATCTAGAAGTGGAGGATGGATGTGTATCCATAGAGACAGGAAAAGTCCGATGTGTGTGCTCTGAACAGAGCTGGCCTCTTTTCACAGCTGTAGTTGAGGACATCAGTCTTCAAACAAGCAAACAGGTCTATTTTGTAAAGAAATTGGTTTAAATAATTTGCCAGGTGATATGCAAGAATTGTCTGGCAAAGACTAAATTATAGTTCTTCAGGTCAGCATTCATTCCACTTCTACAGCATCATCCGTTCTTCATTCCATGCTCTCCAATTTCTACAGCAAATGTGGAAGTCAGCTAAGGCAACAATCTTCTTCACTTGATCCACTGAGTGATTTTCATCTGGGGATTTTGAAGGAAGCCAAGATCACAAGGAAAAATGCTGCTACTGCATCATTAGACCATATCATAATACATACTCACAGCAAGCAGTGTTTTCAATGTTTTCAAATATTTAACACCACCGATTTTATTTCTGAGGAATACAGCAGAACAAAAGAACTCTCCAGGCAAACTTCCCCGCTCCCACTGTAAATTCTTAGTATATATGTGAGATACCAATTCAGGACTAAATTCTAAGCTCAGATGCTCTCAGGTGGAACCTATAGCACAGATGGATGACTGCATTTATCCCAGAAGAGGATGTTGTGTGAAATATCTCTGTTGTAGTAGAGATGATGATGTGCTATATTAAATAGAAATTTCTAATATACAGTGCTAAATCACAAGCTCCTGCTCTGCACTGATGGCACCCATTCTGAACATGCCTGTAGGATTTATATTAGCTACCATCTAAATTACTCTGATCTGAGGAAGGATGGGACCAAGAGGTGAGACTCTGGTTCCAAATCAAGTGATTTATACTGAAGAAATCTTACTGAAAAAGCAAACCAAAAAGGAAAATTATATCCTGAGCTTCTAGTCCAGTTTTCCTCTGCATTCAACATGTACACCTCACTGCAAGCTACTTAAAACTACCCTTGCTGTAAGCAAAGCTTTTGAGATCTGAGTGCTGAGAGTTGCAGTAATGATAAATTATTTTTCAGTAGGTAAAGAGGCTGCATTACAAACATGCTTATACCGGTTCTTATGCATCCTCACATATGTGATAACTGCTACGCATCATGACCCCCTAGCAGATAAAATCATCCTTACTTAAGTATTTATCTTGGCAGCTAGAGATAAAACAATTTAAAGGCTACCACATTTGCTGTGGGCATGGCAACTAAAACAAAGAAATGAGCACATTTTTGCACAGAATTACACTGTTCAAAGATTCAATGAATGGCTGTCAATCCACACATGAAAAAAGAAAGAAAACTCCATTATTATCTTGCAAAGGAACAAGGCATAAAGTCAGTAATAGCAGTGCTAAAGTGAAAGTAGACAACCAAAAGTATATAAACGTGTTTATTTTACCATATTTATATCTTGTTAATATATTTTTTCCTTACTTCTGAAAGACTAAATATACCGCTAACATAATCCACACAGGTGAGAACTGGCTGTTTTGGTTAAACTCTGGTTTATACTGCTTGGAGAAGGCCAAGTGACGCCCGTAGAAGGGGAAAATGAGAAGAGCAGATCTAATTGAGGTTTCTTACTCATTGTGTGTAAGGATGGGTGGGGCACAACATGAGGATTAAATGTATGCATTGGTTAGGAAAGACAGCAACTGCAGTCAAACTGCTGCTTTAATTTAATGTATTGACTTCATTATACATTGTGACAGGGTGGAGAGTAAACAAAAGGACCCTTTGGCTAATGTAAAGCATGCTAACATGACCACCTTTTTAAAAGCTCCTTAAATTGGTACAAGTAATTCTGAGATGTTTGTATGTTGTACGAAACAAATTTCAGTATTGTTTTCCAGTTAATTTTTTCTCCATTTGTAACATGCTTGTTAGAAAATTATATAAATGTGTGGTTTCTGTACAACCTGTAAAATATATGTTGGGAATGTTACTTACCTAATAGATCAAATATGACAAGCTTGAAGGATGAGGGATATGTGAGGAAGAGCTATGGTTTTATGTCAAGGTAATATTTGCAGCCATGTAATTCACAGTTTGGTATCTATGACCTAATGCTGCTTCTAGCCACACAGTTAGAAATGCAAACTAATTCCATGGAGTGTAGTCAAAGTAGTTTCTGATGCTGTGAAGAATTGGATCTTTCATGCTCTGATTTTTTCCCCTTTGTGTAAACAGGGTGAAAAAGAACAAAGGGTAAAGAATGGCATTCTGCCAAGGAGATTAGTGACCACCAAGACATCTTTGATATGAATATTTAAAGTATCTCATCTGAAAATTCATACAGAACTGTCAGTTTCTAAAATATTCTTCCATGAAATAGTACATTGCCAGATAAAATACAGAGATAGATGCTTTCTGTGTCTACACAAAGGTCACACAACAGGCAAAACCTTTGGCAAAATTGTGCTTCTCACATTACTTTTGGTAAGAGAAAAGGTCTAAAACCCCTAATATTGAGGAGTTGTCGCAGTTCCTTAGACTAAAAAAAATCCCCACTTTTATGTCGGTGGACTTCACTTGCTCTGTTTGAAAAGGAACTGCATACTGGTCTTGCAAATTGCTGAGTGATATAACTGTTATTCTGCGTTGTCTGGTAAAGCTGTAACACAGCATCTGTACTTTTACTACCAGTTAAAGGTTACAGTCATAGAGTAGGAAATTCAGTAACAAGCTAAATTCGAGGCCAGGTAACTCTTAAAAAAAAAAGAAGCAGGCACATGCCTCAGGCCGTGCATCTTACAGAACAGAACACTGAACGACAGGCTGGACATGAGCTGGCAATCAGGGCGTGCAGCCCAGACAGCCAAACGTGTCCTGGGCTGCATCCACAGTCCCGTGGGCAGCAGGAGAGGGGGGATGCTGCCCCACCTGCAGAGCTGCCCCAGCCCTGGGGCCCAGGACAGGAAGGACGTGGAGCTGCTGGAGGGAGTCCAGAGGAGGCCACCAAGTTGATGAGAGGGGTGGAGCAGCTCTGCTGTGAGGGAAGGCTGAGAGAATGGGGATTGCTCAGCCTGGAAATGACAAGCTTCAGGGTGACCTATTTGTGGCCTTCCAGTACCTGAAGGGAACTTACAGGAAAGATGGGGCACGACTATATGGCAGAGTCTGAAGTGATAGAGGACAAGGGGGAACAGTCTCAGATTGAAAGAGAGCAGGTTTAGATTAGCTATTAGGATTTTCTTTTCTGTGAGGGTGGTGAAGCACTGGCACAGGTTGCCCAGAGAAGCTGTGGATGCCCCATCCCTGGAAGTGTTCAAGGCCAGGCTGGATGGGGCCTGGAGCAGCCTGGTCTAGTGGAAGGTGTTCCTGCCTATGGCAGGAGTTGGAAGCCCCTTTGGATCTTCAAGGTCCTTCCAAGCCCAGCCACTCCATGAAGTCCGGAGGTCACTTCCCTGCAGGCCGGCCGGGCCGCTGGCCCCTACGGCGGGCGGCTGCCCACAAAGCCCGGTGGGTGGGGAGCGGCGCGCGGAGCGGACAGGAGGGAGGGCGGCTGCCTGCAAAGCCCGGCCCGGCCTTGAGCGGAGCGGAGCGGGAGGCCGGCCTTAAGATGGCTGTTGTGCGCGGGGCGCCG